>MU788435.1:0-39424 GCA_026770625.1 Nicotiana glauca
ACTGAGTACCGCTGTGGTGTACTCATGCCTCTTCTGCGTATGTTTTTCATGTGCAGATCCAGGTACTTACGGTCCAACACATTATCAGTGATCCAGGCGATACATTCGGAGACTTGAGGTATATCTGTCACGTCCACAGACCAGGAGTCTCTGTCTTATTCCAGCTGTAGTATATGATTTTCCTTTCTTTCGGTTGTGTAAAAATTCCGGAGTTAGAGCAGTGTATTACTTTCTATTAGCCTNTATTTAACTTTTGACTTAAATATTTTCGTATTGGTTGTTACTTCCGCACTGTCAGGCTTACCTAATCGTTGTGACTTGGTGCCGTCATGAAGTGTTCATGATTGGTGAATTAGGGTCGTGACAAATCTCTACACAATATACATATATACTAACTTATTGCATAGAACATTAAGCTATCAAAAAAATCTGAAAATATATAAAGAACACAATAGAAATTATAACTTCTAGCATCTACATCAAATATATAATGAGAACAAAGAAGAAAATAAAGAAGAAAGAAGAAAAAATAAAAAAAATTGCAGTAAAAATTAGGGTTTTTACCTTTTTAGGGAGAGGGTTGAAGGTGTTAGGGATGTGGGAGAAGTAAGTGTGATTTGTGGTGGTTTGGGGATGGTGAAGTAGTGTTAAGAACGAAGAAGAGGAGGGTTTTGGTTATGGAGGGTTTGAGAATTATTGAAGAGAAGGGTTTGTAATTGAAAACTAAACTAATGGAATATAAATTATATATGTAACGCAGCAGGCCAGACGGGTTCGCGCGAAGTTTCGCGCGAAGTATAAACTTCGCGCGTTTTGCAAATCATTCTGCCTGGACCGCGCGAAGTTTATACTTCGCGCGTTTCTTCGCGCGTCTGGGCACATATGTTTTTGCATTTATTTTTTAATTTTTTTTTCTTACCTTAGCATCCTACCTTGTTCACCTGCATTTATTAGTACACAATTAAACATAAAAACTTTTATAATCACATATACCACGATCGTTGGGTTGCCTCCCAACCAACGCCTAATTTTACGTCGCGGCACGACACCATATTTCATTATACATCAATTAAATCTACTAAGTTATTGTGAATTTGAATGTCACCATCCCAATAGTGTTTAATTCATTTCCCATTTACCAAGAAGGTGCCTGTTGAACTCATGTCCCTTAATTCCACGGCTCCGTGAGGTTTCACGCTAACCACAACAAAAGGGCCAGACCAACGAGATTTAAGCTTTCCGGGAAAAAGCTTCAACCTCGAATTGAACAATAAAACTTCTTGCTCTGGCTCGAATTCTCTATGATTAATGTGCTTATTATGCCACTTCTTAGTCTTTTCTTTATAGAGCTTGGCATTCTCATATGCATGTAAGCGAAACTCATCGAGCTCATCAAGTTGCAGTAACCTTTTCTTTCCAGCTAATTCTTCATCCATGTTCAGCTTCTTTATTGCCCAATATGCCTTGTACTCAAGTTCGACGGGCAAGTGACATGCCTTCCCATACACCAATTTATATGGAGAAGCACCTATGGGAGTTTTGTACGTTATTCTATACGCCCACAATGCATCATCTAACTTCCCAGCCCAATCTTTTCTATTGGCACTCACAGTTTTCCCAAGAATTTGCTTAATCTCTCTGTTTGAAACCTCTACCTGACCACTTGTCTGTGGGTGATAGTCTGTAGAAACCTTATGCTTGATCCCATATTTTGAAATAACATTGTTCAAAAGTTTGTTACAGAAATGCGTACCTCCATCACTGATTAACACTCTGGGAGTTCCAAAGTGTGTGAAAATATGCTTCTTGACAAAACTCACCATCACCTTTGCGTCATTAGAGGGAAGAGCAATGGCCTCCACCCACTTCGAAACATAATCAACCGTAACCAAGATATATCTTTGACCATTCGAAGAAGGAAAAGGTCCCATGAAATCAATTCCCCAAACATCGAAAAGCTCCACCACCAAAATATTTTGCAGTGGCATTTCATGCTTCTTAGTGATTGTCCCGATTCTCTGGCACCTGTCACATAATTTAACAAACGTGTGTGCATCTTTAAACAATTTGGGCCAATAAAAACCTGATTGTAGTACTTTCTGAGTAGTCCGGTCTTCTCCGTTATGACCTCCATATGGTGAGGCGTGACAACTTTGAAGGATGGCGCTCATCTCTTCCTCAGGAATACATCTCCTGACCAACTGGTCTGCACAAAGCCTGTATAAGAATGGCTCATCTCACAAATAGAGTCTCACATCATGCAAAAACCTTCTTCTTTTGTCTGGTGTTAATTCTGGAGGAGTCACTCCACTTGCAATGAAGTTCACATAATCAGCATACCACGGGGTCATGCTTGCGGTGACCGCCAACAGCTGCTCATCTGGGAATGTTTCTTTCATTGCACCCCCTTCTTGACAAGTGATCAGCCACTTGATTTTTTGTTCCTTTTCGATCTCGGATTTCTAGATCAAACTCTTGCAGCAATAGAACCCACCTGATCAATATTGGCTTGGCATCCTTTTTATCGAATAAGTACCTGATGGCTGAGTGATCCATGTAGACGATGACTTTGGTCCCCAAAGATATGACCTGAATTTGTCAAACGCCCACACTACTGCAAGCAACTCTTTTTCAGTGATGGTATAGTTTATCTGAGCTGGATTTAGAGTCTTGCTTGCATAGAAGATGGAATGGAAGATCTTCGCTCTCCTCTGTCCCAAAACAACCCCAACAGCCAAGTCGCTAGCATCGCACATCAATTTAAAGGGCTACTTCCAATCAGGATCAATGATGATAGGTGCAGTCACAAGCTTTCCTTTCAGCTCCTCGAATGCCTTCAGACAGGCATCATCGAATTTGAAAACTGCATCCTTCTCAAGCAACCTGCACAAAGGAGAAGAAATTTTCGAGAAATCTTTAATAAAACGACGATAAAAACCTGTATGCCCTAAGAAACTGCGGATGCCTTTTACATATATTGGTGGAGGCAATTTTTCAATTGCTTCCACCTTTGCCTTGTCTACTTGCAAACCATCCTTGGACACTTTGTGTCCCAAAACTATACCTTCCCGCACCATGAAATGACACTTTTCCCAGTTCAGCACCAGGTTGGTCTCTTCACACCTTGCAAGTACTTTATCAAGGTTCATTAAACAATTATCGAAAGAACGTCCAAAAACAGAAAAGTCATCCATGAAAACTTCCACAAACCTCTCAACCATATCAGTAAAGATGGCCATCATACACCTTTGAAAAGTCGCAGGTGCATTACAAAGACCGAAGGGCATTCTCTTAAACGCATACGTGCCATAAGGACACGTAAAAGTGGTATTTTCTTGGTCCTCTGGGGCTATAGTAATTTGATTATACCCTGAGTAACCATCCAGGAAGTAGTAGTACTCCTAGCCAGCCAATCTATCAAGCATTTGGTCAATGAATGGGAGGGGAAAGTGGTCCTTCCGGGTGGCATTATTCAATTTTCTATAGTCAATGCAAATTCTCCACCCTTGTGACAGTTCTTGTTAGGATCAAATCATTATTCTCATTTACTACCACAGTCATCCCCCCTTTCTTAGGGACACACTGAACCGGACTTCCCTATTTACTGTCAGAGATAGGAAATATAATACCTGCATCAAGCCATTTGATCACTTCTTTTCTTACCACCTCTTTCATGTTAGGATTTATGCAGTGTTGTTGTTCTATGCTTGGCTTGTGTCCTTCCTCCATGAGTATTTTGTGCATGCAGAAAGCAGGACTAATACCTTTGATGTTGGACATTGTCCACCCAATTGCTTTCTTATACTCTCGCAATACTCTCAACAAATTTTCTTCCTGCAATTTAGATAAATCAGAGGAAATAATAATAGGTAATGTATCCGAACTACCCAAATAAGCATAAAGAATGTGAGAAGGTAAAGGCTTCAGTTCCAATTTTGGAGCTTCTTCAATTGATGGTTTTGGAGGTGGACCATCTGGCCTATTCAAAGGTAAAAAGGAATTAATCCTTTCAGATATTCACAAGATTCATTCAGAATATGATTCATCTCTTCAACCTCGTCATCAATCTCCAGACTATCAAACAATACAATTGCCTTCTCTAAAGAATCCTTAAAGTACACACTTGGGGCTATGAGTTTATCATCCATCTCCATGACAGAGATCATAGACAATTCTTCATAATAGCGAGGAGGTTGCATAGCTTTATATACATTAAACACAGCTTCCTCGTTGTTAACTCTCATGATCATTTTTCCTTCCCTGACTTTAATTATAGCATCACCTGTGGCCAAGAGAGGTCTTCCTAAAATAATAGGAACTTTTTCATCGGCTTCAAAATCCAAGATGATAAAATCAGCTGGAAAAATAAATTTCCCAATTTTTAACAACACATCTTCAATCACTCCTTCCGGGTAGGCTATGGACATGTTTGCAAGTTGCAACATAACAGTGGTGGGTTTTGGATCTCCCAAACCCAATTGCTTGTACAAGGACAACGACATCAAATTTATACTTGCTCCCAAATCATAAAGTGCATGGCCTACATCAACATTGCCAATCCTCACCGGTATAGTAAAGTTGCCTGGATCCTTAAGCTTTTGAGGAAGCTTATTTTGAACCCTTGAAGTGCACTCCTCAGTAAGTGCAACTGTTTCAAATTATGTCAATCTCCTCTTGTTAGCCACAATATCTTTCAAGTATTTGGCATACTTTGGAATGTCCCAAATCGCATCTATCAACGGAATGTTCAATTGAATTTGATTCAACATAGTGAGAAATTTGTTGAACATGCGATCATCATTCTTTTTCTGTAGCCTTTGTGGAAATGGTGGTGGTGGTCATGGAATGTTCACAGGTGCTGGAATTGTATCAACTTTCTTTTCCTCTTGTGTTGCTTTGGGAATTAATTCACCCTCAGGTATTTTCTTATTCTTTTTCTTTGATGGAACTTCTTCTAACTCCCTTCCTGTTCTAAGTGTAATTGCACTCACTTGAGGATTTTTTTTTGTATCACCTGGAAGAGCACCTGCAGGCCTAGTATTTTGATTTGCAGCTAGCTATCCCATTTGCCTTTCCAGATTTCTGAAGTCCGTTCTGAGTTGTTGATTGTATTGCAAAGTTTCTTCAACAAATCATTTGTACTCTCTTCTACTTGCTGTGGTGGCCTTTGAGGTTGAATAAAATTTCCTTGGGGTCTAAATTGATTTTGATTTGGTTTTCCCACCCCAAGAGAAATTAGGATGATTCCTCCAATTTGGGTTGTAAGTGTTACCATATTGAGCTTGTTGGTTCATCGGACCTCTATTTTGTTGCCAACATAATATATAGATTCAGGATTCTCGGGGCACATGTCACTCGTGTGATTGTCACCACACATTTCACAATAAACTGACATTTGTTGAACCTGCTGCATTGGTTGTGATGGTCCCATTGTCATTCTGGTCATTTGATTTGCCAATTTTGCTAAATCTGCTCTCATAGCGGAAATGTCATCCAGTTCAAGTAACCCTGCTTTCTGTTTCATTGCTCTCCTTGGTTCTCCTTCACCTTGCCAATTATGATCATTAACAGTAAAGTTATTCAGCAGAAGTTGTATTTCACTGTATGGTTTCGCCATGCAACTACCTCCACAAGCTAAATCAAGATTCATTTTGGAAGTCTCGTCTAGTCCATCAACAAAATTATGGCCCAATACTTCATCAGTTGGCAATGATGAGGACAATCTCGAAGTAGTTTCTTGTATCTTTCCCAAGCTTGGCGAAGAGTTTCACCATCACATTGTTGAAACCCAAGAATCTGACTCCGCAAAAACTGTCTTTTTGGTGGGGAAAAACTTGATTAGGAATTTCTTTGCTAAATCATCCCAATTATAGATTGAATTAGCGGGCTCTTTATGCAACCATTCTCTAGCCTCCCCCAACAATGAAAAGGGAAATAAGGTCAGCCTGGCATAATCCTTGGAAAAATTTGGATAGTTGTAAGTATCCGTTATTTCCAAAAAAAATTGAATGTGCCTTTGTGGGTCTTCATGAGATAGACCAACATATTTCCCAGTGGACTGTATCAGCTGCACCATGTACTGTTTAAGCTCAAAGTGACCATGATTTCAGGCTTCACAGTGGCCTGAGTCATATTAGCAAGGTTTGGCCTTGCTGCTTCTATCACTGGACGTTCTTGATTACCCGTTATCACTGTTGGCTGTGGTTGAACTTGAATGTCCAACTCTCTTTCTGTTATGTTTCTAGCTTTCCCACTCCTTCCTAGTTCTATGAATTGTTCTTTCGATTTCAGGATCAAAAGGAAAGAGGTTGTTTGTGCTTCAACATGTGCTAGGGATCTCTTGGTATCCTCACCTCAGTCCATAACATAACAAGTACATGGGGATCTCCCGGGATGTCGTCCCGTAGTCCCAATTTAAAACACACAATAACAACCCAAAACATTAGGATAAATGCTAAACTCAGAACAAGTAATAGAAAATCCTAGCCTAACATGCTTCACGTAGTACAACCAAGACAATTTAAGCACTTAACCAAATAAGTCAAATAAACATGCTTCTCTAAACTAGCATACGATAAACTCGCAATTCAAAATAAATAGATAAGCAAGAAAAACTCAATTTAAATACTCCAAGTAAAAATGGATTTCCAATAATTATCTTAAGTACGCGCTCGTCACCTCATGTACAAGGCATTCAATTACCAAATATCATATCCTAAGGGGAAAGGTTCCCCACACAAGGTTAGACAAGCCACTTACCTCAAACCGGCTCCAAAATCAACTCTAAACCACACTTTTGCCACGAGTATCCGACTCCAAATGGACCAAATCTATTCAATTCAATTACATATCGTAAATAACATCTCAAGCAACTGATTCTACTATTTAATTTAAAGCTAAGACACGAATTTAGGTAAAATGACCAAAACACACTTCAGGCCAACGTCTAGGAATCAAATAATTTTCACAACCCTCGTACTCTCATGAGTCTAAGCATATAAAAATCTCCCAAATCGAAGGTCAAATACCCACTCAAAACTCAATAGTTTGGCCCTCAGATGACGAATTACCAGTAGAAGGAACTGAACACAACAGAGCCTTGTACCTTACTGTGAAATGTGAAGATTCGGAAGTGACCCATGTGCTGATTGATAATGGGTCGAGTGCAAATATATTGTCTACTTTGGAGAAGCTCAAGGTTGATAATGAAAGAATTCACAAAAATAGCATTTGTGTATGTGGATTCGATGGGGGAGGGAAGAATAATGTTGGAGATGTTGTGCTAGAACTTACCATTGGGCCAGTGGAGTTTACAATGGAATTCCAAGTACTGGATGTTGCTTTATCTTATAATCTTTTACTGGGTCTTGCATTCAAGAGAAGAGCCTACGCAACACAAACAAATAGATGGAAATTTTTTATATTTTTATTAACAACTAATAAAATCGTAAAACAGTCAAGTAGCTAATTTCAAATTCCCCGGCAACGGCACCAAAAACTTGTTGCAACCAAAATACTCACGCAAGTGTACACGATCAACAAGTAATATAGTAGTAAGTAAAGTATCGTTCCCACGAGGAATTGTGATCAACTTCTCGACCGATGTAGACTTAAACAATTATCAATTCAAGCTAAATTGTCACAAAATATATATAGAACCAATTTACAAATTACTTAATAATTAAATAATAATTCAACACAAAACTACTACAACAATTACACAATATTTTGATAACAATTTGGATTAGGATATTCCAAGGTCATGGACTTGCTAGAGATCATGCAACTTTTCTAACTTACAATTGATTTATTAAATTATCCGGGTTATTGATTATAGGGTTAATAATATTCATAAGAATCTTTCGAGTTCTTATGCATCTATTCAAGTTAAATCAATATCTATATGTCTATGGTATTAATATTAGCAAGAATGCATTTACAACTCCTATTCTTCAACCAAACAAGGCAATTAAGTATATGTCTATCTTAATTGCAAATTCTTCACCCAATGCCCGAGATTCAAAACTTGTTCTATTTGATTCTATATGCAACCAAGAATTTCCTTTGTCAAGTTTAACTCAAGATTCGTAAATAATACTTCACTGTTAGATACGCAGTAAAATAATTAAAAGCAGAATCAAATAAACAACCCATAATGATAAATTCAATATCTTCAATCTAAGCTTCAAATAACATAATCATCTAACATCAATGACCCCAGAATACTTGGGTTTTTAGCTATTCATACTCATACAAATATCAACAATAAAAGTCTCAAACATAATATAAGCAAATACTAGGAGAAGATTTAGAAAAACTCTTTCAATCCTTGCTCCAAGATGTTGTTCCTCCTTGATTTTCTTCTCCAAGATGAATCTCCTTCTTCTCCTTCTCTATCTAAAATCCCATTCCAAATCTGATCTTCCTCTCAATAATAGAGGTTTACTATAATTAAGTTGAGCGAATTGTTTCAGTTTTCCCATTTTACCCCTCAATAATACATTTCTCGGACAGAAACGCGTGAAGTATCGCGCGAACAATGAACTTCGCGCGATCAAGGTAGAAAGTTTTCCAAAACGCGCGAAGAAATGCGCGAACTTTATACTTCGCATGTTTGGGAGTTCGGTAAAATGCAGAACATTAAAGTTGTAGCCCTTTTAAATAGGTATCCATCAATATATTATGGATCCCAAACGGAGTTCTGAGCAAAAAGTTATGGGCATTTTACTAGACAATATGTCGTATGCCTGCTCAACTCATTGTTTTGTTCTCCGGACTTGCGTTGTGACCCCCGAACACGATTCCAACTTGATTTATTTAGCTTTTACTCAGACTTCAATGCCTCAAATTACTCAAATTCATTCCGAATTAATTCTTAAGTTGGAAACTCTTCCTACAAAGCATAAATCATGAATTTAGTACAATTCATAATCATTTAAGCTCAAATCATTGTGAAATGCAATACTTATAGTGTTGTTACAATAACTAAAACATGAGTTTTTAGCCTATGATCAGGGCTATGCCGGAAAATGCCACGGGTTGAGTGGCGAGGTATATCAGATTATGTTCTAGCAGAGTGGTTTGTATTCCAAAGACCAGCAGATGGTTGGGGAGGACTGCTTTTCTTAATTGGGCCTTCGTGATGGATGTCAGTGCATAGGTTTCTACCATTGGTTCAGTTCCGGTATTGAGGGACTTTTCGGATGTGTTTCTTATGGCCAGGCATGTTGCCGGGCGAGGTTGTGGATTTCGGTATTGATTTGGTGTCGGGCACCATATCGTATGGCTCTGTTAGCAGTTGTAGTAGTGTAAGGGGCAACATCATGCTTCCTTGATAAGGATTTCATTGGCAGGACAATGTGGATGCATGTTCTAGCTTGAGTCGGCTCGGCTGGCCCCAAATTTTCTTGTTTGAAGGATAGGTTGATTCGATCGTTAGTGAGCTTACTAGTGATCCAGGGAGATCTATGAGTTGTTTTTGTGTTGCAAGACGTTATGATTTGTTGGTTATGGGTACATATGGTGCGGTTCTATTGGGGTTTCATGGTGGAAGTAGAGCCGGGAGGGTAATTGTGAGTTGCTCGGTAATTGACGTACCGGTTATGTTCTATCAGGCTTGCGTGGCATATGTTATTTGTTTCACCATGGGTGTAATGATTTGCTTGGGCTCCAGACATCAAATTGCGCGTGGTTGTCGATTTGAGCATAATGACTTGAGGTATTTCAGGTGTAACAGTGTTTGGATAGGATCGCGCATTTATAGCGGGGCTACGTGGAGATACAACCTTTTGGAGTAGATTTAGGTGTTCTATTTATATAAGGTGAGACGGGGTCTTAGCCTTGTGTTGTGATGGTACTGATGAGCTTGAGGTACAACTCTTTCGTTTGAGTCATTTTTCATGATATGAGTATCTTTAGACCGTTTCTTATTGGTGCGCATATTATGCAAGTTGTGGATTGGGCTTGTATTGAGGTGTCATATCATCAGTGTAGTGTGTTGGATTCAAGGTGATCGTTGGGGTCACTAATGAATACGAACGGATTTGATTGCAGCTTGTGGAAGGATAATATCGAGGTTTGGCTCAGAATCTGCTGTGGTGTTAGTCGAAAGGGGAGTGATTTCATGAATGGTAGATCTGAGAAATGGTTATGGTTTATTGCGTGTTTCATTTATCGTTGAATGTATATGAAAGTGTCGGAATAAGACCTGAGTTGATAAGAGGTTTTCTACTGATATTCGGGTGTTGTGGGCAACTGTTATGAATAGAAGTTATCATTCGAGTGTTTGGGTTATGTAGTATATCATATGATTGCACCTGAGGTTGCAGGTATGGGTTATTACAGCTGGTTCGGCCTTATTCTGAATATAGATGTGAGGTTCTGATCTTGTGTATGATTTCGAAAAGTGTAATGTGGTTCTATGGTTTATGGACTAGAAGGATTGTGGAATTTCAGTTATGTCATGTTATCTGACCTATCGAGATAGGGTGACGTGGGATCACCCCCGGGTATATGCTTGGTAAGGTCATTCAGCTATTGGTTGGCTTCTAGGACAACTCTAGGTACGCTCGAGGACGAGCGTTTGTTTAGGTTGGGGAGGATATGACGACCCAACCCGTCGTAATGCTTCTTCATGTTTCATTATCAGTATTTGGTGTGTTAGAGTTTATTTGGATTGGTTTTGGTAGAAAATGAGATACTTAGTCTCTTTAAGGAATGCATATTTTGGAAAAGTCAACCGGATGTTGACCTATGAGTTAGAGGGCTCGGATGTGGATTCTGACGATTCGATTAGCTTCGGGGGATGATTTGTGACTTAGAAGCATGATCATAAGTGATTTTGGAGGCCCGGTGTAGAATTAGGCTTGGATTGGCGAAGTTAGTATTTTTGATGAATTCCGATTAATATGTGAGAATTTGATCCGAGGGTCAAAATGGAATTCCAAGAGTGGCAGTAGCTTTGTTAGGTGATTTGGGATGTGCGCGCAAAATTTCAGTTGATTCAGAGGTGTTTTGGTTGGGTTTTTGATCGAATGCGAGTTTCGGAAGATTTGGATGAACTTAGGCTTGAATTTAATGTAATTTGATGGTTTAGGTGTTATTTGTGGTGTTTTTATGATTCGACCAAGGTTGAATAAGGTGTTGGATCATGTTTGTATTTTTGGTTAAGGTCCCGGGGGCCTCGGGATGGTTTCGGATGGCTATCGGGGAGTTTTGAGCCTTGGTGAATTGCAGGCTTCTGCTGGTATCTGGTATCTGGTATTTTCGCACCTGCGGTTATGGGACCACAGGTGCGGTTTCACAGAAGTGGAGGAGGAAGCCGCAGAAGCGGTTTTGGGTCTTGAGGCAGTTTCCGCAGAAGCGGGAGGATGGACCGCAGGAGCGGTTCCGCTGGTGCGGAGTTTCGAGCCGCAGAAGCGGCAGGTGGCGCAGGTGCGAGTAGGCGGACCGCATCTGCGGAGTCGCAGATGCGACATAGAAACCGCAGATGCGAAATTTGTTAATATTAGGGAAATACATAGAAGTGGTGAGTTGACCGCAGAAGCGGTGGTCGCTGATGCGGCTAAGGAGCCGCAAATGCTGAAATAACTGGTCAGTGCTATATAATTTCTCCTTCGTGAATTTTTAAAAAGGTTTCATATTTTCACTTCGGACTTGAAGAATTTAGGCGATTTGGAAGAGGGGAATCACGGGACTTCTTTGAGGTAAGGATTTCTGAGTTTGAAACACAATTCTAAGGTGTTATTACATGAATTTAGACTGAAAACTCAAGGAATTAATAGGCAAAAATGGTGATTAGGGCTTGAAACTTAAGAGAGTTAAGAATGGGGATTTGAGGGGTCATTTGGACTCCGATTTTGGTAAATTCTATATGTATAGACGCGTGGAGAGGTAAGGAATCCATTGATGTTAAATTTTTGAGATTTGAGAAGTGGGCCCGGGGCTCGAATTTTGCTAATTTCGGGATTTGTGCCCGTTCTTTATTATTTTCGCTTGGGCTTTGTTCCCTTAGCATATTGTGATGTATTCGCTCTGATTTTGGTTAGATTCGACGCGCGTGGTGGCCGATTTGAGGAGCAAAGGCGGCGCGAGCTAGAGATTTCACTGGTTCGAGGTGAGTAATGATTGTAAATGATATCCTGAGGGTTTGAAACCCCGGATTTGCACACCATAGTGCTATATTGAGATGACTTACACGCCGAATAGCGAGCATGGGATAGAGCACCGTTGGGGATTGTGACTTGGTCCGTCCCGATTGATGATTTTTACCGCGTATTTGATTGGAACATATTGTTATTATCATGATTTGGGGTGATTGTCATATTTGGTCTTCGTGCCAATTATTTGAACCCCTTCGGGGATTTTTATCACTCTTTCCTTACTATTTGATAAACTACTTGAACTCAGTCCTGTTGATTATACTATTTTTGCAAACTCAACCGTTTAATTTATTTTTGAGACTTTACTGATATTTCACTGTTGTTTGGGCAGAGAACTATTATTTTATTGATGCCCGAGGGGCTTATGATATTTTCTGGACTGAGTAAGTCTTTCAGGCCTCGAGTGATATGTGAGGAGGATTTCAGGCCTCGAGTGATGTGTGAGGAGGCTTTCAGGCCTCGAGTGATGTGTGAGGAGGCTTTTAGGCCTCGAGCGTAATGAGAGAAGGCTTTCAGGCCTCATGTTGATATGTACAGGCTTTCAGGCCTTATGATGATATAGCGCTTGGGCTGTAGGAGCCCCTCCGGAGTCTGCACCCCCACAGTGAGTGCGGGTACACATGTGAGAGGATGATGTTGTACTGTGTGACTGATACTGAGCCCGAGGGACTGATACTGTTCTAAGTGATGTGATATTGTGCCCGAAGGGCTGGTACTGTTCTGAGCGATTGATATTGAGCCCGAGGGGCGGGTACTGTTTTGAGATGTGCCTGAGGGGCGTACTTTTATATGCTCATCTTGCATATTTATTTGTCCTTTTTACCTGTTATACTGTGGTATTTATGCCCGAGGCCGGATTTTTCTGTGCTTATCAACACTAACTGTTTTGTAATCATTTTCGTAATCATTGAAAAGATCATTTTCAAAAGAGATTTGAACTGAGCCAAGGTATTTTTAAAGATTTCACTGTTTTCTCAGAAAAATTATACCCGACTTCTATACAACATGTTGGTTGCTTTACGTGATTTCTTGTTGCTCAGTTATTATTTACTTTTATTACTCACTGAGTTGGAGTACTCACTTTACCTCCTGCACCTCGCGTGCATATGCAGGTATTTGTTCACCCGGTAGCGGGTTTTGAGCTGGTTGAAGATTTTGCTATCGTAGCTGAGCAACTTGACCGCCAGCGTTCGCGGCACCAAATTTCTTCCTTGATTTCTAAATTCTATTATGTATATTACTGGCCTTGTAATTGTATTTAGACTCCTCTAGATGTCGTGACTTGTAACACCCCGGTTTGGGCTGTGTTTGGTTGTACTTCCGCCAAGTAATACTATTGAATCATCTTTAAAATTGTTTATTCATGTTATCTATTTTTGAAAAAAGGCAAATAGGGTTGGTTGGCTGGCCTTGTCTTCATGAGAGGCGCCATCACGACCGGAGCGGGATTTGGATTGTGACACATATAAACAATAGTATTCTTTTAAATCTAGAAGTTACATGGTGATACTTTAGCTGAGGGTTTAAAAGATGCTATCATGTAAAAACTTCTGTTGTGCTTGAATTATAAATACTGCAATAGTTTATCAATACAGTTGTCACATATTCTAATCAAATATTAAACTTATATTTTTATATTTAAATTACTTTCTCTAAACTTAAAAAGTTATTGAAAAAGTATTTCAAAAATATATCTTAATAGAAAAAATCTCATTTCATGTGTTTCTTTCAAATAAATGCATAAAAAATAAGTATATTGCTTTTAAACTAGATTAATAAATCTTTCTTAATTGCGTACATGGTTTGGTGTTCCAAACCACAAAATATAGGACAGATGAAAAGAATTGCTATTTTTTTACCGATATCACAACAACAAAATGTGATGGTTTAACATGTAAACTAAATAAATTTATTGATCTTTTATAAATGGATATGCAAACCAACTAACAAAGAGTGCCTCATAATAATTGGATTTTATTCTCCGTAAACTGTTGAACTATATGTCTTTACTTTGGTTTTTCATACTCTAAAGCAAACAAAATGAGATATTACAAAAGGGAGGCACTGTAAAAAAAAAAGTGATTTTGTCTTACCTTTTTTTATTTTAAGTTTTGATCACCTTAAAGCTTAAACTCAAAAAGCCTAAACTTCCAAACACTGAGGAAAACATTCCATACAAATGAGCTTTTGTTTACCTTTTTAAAAGTTTTTATCTTCGTAAATTTTAACCATAAATCCACAAGGTTAAACCTTAAAAGATGAAATATTTAGAGAAGAAAACATGTACTAAAAGAATTTTGGTTCTTTTCTTTTTTCGTCTTAAATGATTACTAGTATATTATATGTTTTTGTCCTTTATTATCAATCTTAGTGTATAGGGTCGAGATTCACCAACCCCGTCCTCAAAACGGACACCTTGTCCTCATAACGGACACGACCTGTCGTATGGACAAAGGTCGGGCCCAAGGGACGACCCAAGGCTAATTGGAGGGACGACCAAGTAATCACGTCGGCCCCTCTATAATGTGCACTTTATATTTAGTTTATATATTTTATCTTTATATTGTAAATCGGAAGAAAGGGGAAATCCCTCGGCTATATAAGGGGGTTCCCAACTGTGTAAGGGACAGATTGATTATTGATCAATAACATTTCTACTTATTTTCTCTCTCCCTCCCTTTATCTCCCTATCTCAATCTCTCTCTCTTTCTTTGAAGAACTGATATCTCTGATCCCTGTAACATTATCACGCAACTTTGCCATTTAACTGTTCCGAATCACCAAATCACAAACGATTACACACACTCTAGGGTCGATTATCTTTGATTATGATTTACCTCTTTTTCACACATTTGATTGATTTGCTTAAACACTATTCGTTAACATTTTAAGTCAAACAATTTGGCGCCGTCTGTGGGAATTTCGATAATCGAAGCCATAGTTCACATCTAGAGTATAAAAAACAACGATCATTATCCCCCAAACTCAGTAGAACCAAAAATGGCAGACAGAGAATCTAAGCTAAAGATGATAGCCAATGTTTCAACCAACCTGATGGGTCCCTCAACGAGGCCAGTAGAGAAGATGTTTCAAACGCAACACCGAGCAGTCTTCCGGAGGAAAATACATCGCCCTCTTCACTCGAAGATCTAACGATCTTGCATGAGAAGGGGACTTCGACATCCACAGTGAAGGAAACATCCCCAGTAGTTAAAAAATTACTGGAGGAGTGGCTGACAAACATCCTGAGCGGCCTGCTCGAGAAATCATATCCGGGGAACCCCAGCGATTCGCCAACGACAACAACTACCACAGCCGTCGGTGAACCAGGTGCTATGCGGATGAGCAGCGCTCATATAGATATTATCATAAGCGACGATGCGATCGCAACCATCCTAAGAAAAATGGAGGAAATGGAGAATGAGAATAAGGCACTCCATGACCAAATGAAAGAGCACCAGGAAAGGGTAGACAAAATACCCGATGCACCAAAAAGTTACTGTCGAAATGCGACGTAGGACGTTTCATCGAGCAATCGTATAGAGGGGAAGTCACCCCTCATTCGATCCCAAAAACCTTCAAGATTCCCCCATACTTGAGAATATATGAAGGGACCACGGACCCAGAAGATCATATGATCCACTACGTAACCGCTGTGAAAGGAAATGACTTGTCAAAGGAGCAGGTGTCGTCTGTACTGCTAAAAAAGTTCGGAGAAACCCTGATCGGAGGGGCACTAACATGGTATTCGCAATTACCGGCTAGATCGATATCAATGTTCGAGGAAATGGCAGACAAATTCGCTACCGCCCATGCAGGAGCAAAGAAGGCTGAAGCAAGGGTTAACAACATATTTGCGATCAGGCAAACGACATGCGAAGGGCTCAGGGACTTCCTGGCACGATTCAATAGAGTAAGAATAAGCCTGCCTAACGTGTCGGAGGGAATGGCAGTTGCCGCCTTCCAAAACGGTTTGAGCAGGGACGGGTCGAAAGCAACCAAGAAACTATTTAGTCGACTCATGAAGTATCCCCCCACAAAGTGGGAGGAAATCCACAATGCCTACTGTGCAGAGGTAAAGGCAGACAAGGACGGCCTTAATGGTTGACCCAGCGGCTAACGTAAGTACAAATGGAAATCAGGAGAGACCGATGCAACGACGGGCGACGGGACCCACTCCCACGATTTAATAGAGAAAGGCATCAGCCCTACGTTAGAACCCCTAACCCGCCTCCTCCGAGACACCAGGATGCCTTGCAGCGACATACTGCTACGCTCCGGAATGAAAGAGGTACACCTACATTATTATCCGCTCATAACTTTTATGTATCACCTTCAGAGATAGTGTATGCACTGGAGAATCTAGGCCCGAAGGTACACTGGCTGCCAAAATGAAATCAGATCCTAGTGCGAGAAAATCAAACGTCATGTACGAGTTCCACCGGGAACGGGGAAACAGGACCGAAGACTGCATAGGCCTACGACAAGAAGTAGTCAGGATGCTGAACCAGGGATACCTGAAGGAGCTGCTCAGTAAAGAAAGGGAGAGCCAACTTCACCAGGGGACGCGACCAATCTCAAGGGCCGCCAAAACTGCCATCCCCAACACGAACCATACATATGATTGTCGGCGACGGTGATGATTCGACAATCAACCATGTCAAGTTCACCACCATGAACAAATTGAAGCGCACAATCGCTCACGAAAGGTATGATGATTTCGAAGATAGTATTACCTTCGATAAGTCTGATGCCGACGGTTTGTCTTTTCCTTAATATGATGCTTTAGTTATAACCTTATGCATTGCTGATACTGATGTAAAGAGAATTATGGTAGACGACGGAAGCGGCGTGTGTATTATCCATCCGAGAGTCCTCACACAAATGAGGCTTGAGGATAAAGTAATACTGCATTGCATAACACTAACAGGTTTTAACAATGCAGTAGAATGCACCTACGGAGAGATATCACTACCGGTCCTGGGGAGGAGTCACGCTGGACACCACCTTCCACATCATGAACCAGGAAACGACTTACAACGTCATCATAGGACGTCTATGGATACACGCCATGTGAGCCGTCCCTTCGAGCTTATATCAGGTTATTAAGTTTCCACCCCATAGGGAATATTCAGTATCCGAGGCGAGCCATGCACCACCCAAGAATGTTACCGAATTACCCAAGATTGCACTCACACCAAGAAACTAAAAGGGACAAGTGCGGAAGCACAACAATCATCCATGTCGGGGACCAAATTTGCCCCGACAACGGAAGGCCTCAGGGACCCCGATATCGTGGAAGCCTACAAAGCGATAGTTGAGGACCTCGACCCTGCCATGCTGGACAGTACCGACAGTTCGAAGAAAGCCTACATCGGGCATAACCTCTCCGACCCAGGTAAGTACCATGAATTCTTAACTAACCATGCAGGTCTGTTCGCCTTCTCCCATTCTGGTATGCCAAGGATATCAAAAGACATCGCCACTCACAAACTCAACGTCGACCCGCTCTATCCGCCCGTGTGGCAGGTAAGGAAAAAGCTCAACGCCGCAATCAATGGGGCAGTCAGCAAAGAAATAGATAAGATACTAGCCAATGGGTCCACCAGAGAATCGAAGTACCTCAGTGGGTCGCCAACATGGTCATGGTAAAAAAGAAAAGCAGAAAATGGAGGATGTGCGTAGATTTCACTGACTTGAACAAGGCATGCCCAAAGAATTCCTTCCCATTACCTCACATTGATCAGCTGATAGACGCAACAACTGGACACAAGATGCTAAGTTTCTTGGATGCCTATTCTGGTTACAACCAGATCATAATGGCCGATGAGGACCAGGAAAAAAATGACTTTTATCACCCACCAAGGGACTTACTACTACAAGTGATGCCCTTCGGGCTCAAAAACGCCGGCGTAACATATCAAAGGCTGGTTACCAAGATGTTCAAGGAACAACTCGGCAAGACAATGGAGGTCTAGATCGACGACATGCTAGTAAAGTCGGCTAAAAAGGAGGATCACATCGACCATTTAAAATAAGCCTTTGATATACTAAGACAATACAGGATGAATCTAAACCTAGAAAAGTGTGCTTTTGACGTGTCTGCTAGAAAGTTCCTAGGTTTTCTCGTATCCCAGCGAGGTATCGAAGTCAATCTAGACCAGATCAAGGCCATAGAAACGATACCAAAAATCTTGAATAGCAAGAAGCAGGTGCAGAAACTAACCGGGCGAATAGTCGCCCTATCAAGATTCATCTCGCGATCCTCGAACAGGTGCCACAAATTCTTTAATGTACTGAGTAAAGATCGAGGGTTGCAATGGGACGAAGAATACGTCAAAGCATTAAGGAAACTAAAGTAATATCTAACTTCACCACCCTTGCTCGTCAAAGCAGATCCCAGCGAATGCCTACTCGTCTATCTGGCAGTGTCAGAAGTCGCCATTAGCGTCATCCTAGTTCGCGAATGCAAAGGTACGCAATCGCTGATTTACTATATCAGTAAAACTCTAATAGATGTCGAAACGAGGTATCCGCACCTCGAGAAGTTGGCTTTGGCATTAGTCGTAGCTTCACGAAAGCTTAGACCCTACTTTCAGTGCCACCCCATAAAGGTGATAACAACCTTCCCCCTAAGGGGCATCCTACACAAACCTGAACTCTCAGGAAGGCTTGCCAAATAGGCTATAGAGCTCAGCTAGCATGACATAACCTATCACCCGAGAACCGCCATCAAGTCGTAGGTACTTGCTGACTTTGTCGCCGACTTCAGCACGGGAATCTTGCCAGAGGTGGAACAAGAATCCCTCCGTGCCTCTGCAAACACCGACCTCTGGATCCTCTACACCGATGGCACCGCAAATGCCTCGGGATCAGTACAGTGTCCTCGAAGTCCCTATGGGAGAAGTAATTCGTCAATCCATACGATGCCCTGAAATGACAAACAACGAAGCCGAGTATGAGGCTGTAATTGCAGGTATGAAGCTGGCCATCAAATACGGAGCCCGTCGGCTCATCCTCCATTGTGACTCCCAACTCGTGCTAAACCAGGTCACCGGAACCTACCAAATTAAGGAATAAAGGATACAAAAATACCAGTCAGAAATCAGCAAGCTGATGACGGAGTTCGACGAATGTCGCTTCGAGCATATTCCCCGGGATAGAACGTCGAGGCGGACAGCCTAGCAAAACTAGCCGCAGCCACCAAAAATATCAACAAAGAGAACGTGGTCACTCTCCTCCATTCAGCCGCCGAACATGTCGAGGTACTCTAATTAAGCTTAACTTGGGACTGGCGCAACCAGTTTGTATCCTACCTGCAGGACGGGGCACTCTCACACAAACAAAAAGGAAGCCAAGAAACTTCGGATACAAACAGAATGCTACAGCCTCATAAACCACGAGCTCTACAAGAGAACGTTCGGTGGTCCCCTTGCTAAATGTCTCGGGCCACACCAAACAAGGCAAGTTTTGGAATAAGTGCATGAAGGCCATTGTGTCACCCATACGGGGAACCGCGCTCTTATCCGGTGCCTCAAACACGTCGGTTACTACTGGCCCACCGTGAAGAAAGAGGCAGCGGACTGCGTCCGAAGATGCGAACAATGCCAGAAGTTCGCCCGTATGATACACCAGGCAGGAGAACTCCTCCACTCAGTCACTTCGCCATGGCTGTTCATAAAATGGGGAATGGACATAATTGGCCCTCTACCAGCTGGACGAGGAAAGGTACGATTTTTGTTAGGTTTAACTGACTATTTTTCTAAATGGATCAAAGCAGGTGCATACGCGCAAATACGCGAGCAAGAGGTAATCGCATTCATATGGGAAAATATCATATGTCGTTTCGGCATCCCAAAAGAGATCAGTTGCGACAACGGACCCCAGTTCATTGGCAAAAAGACAATCAAATTCTTCGAGAAATGGAACATCAAGCAGATACTCGCCACCCTGTATCATACCGCTGCTAACGGTCAAGCCGAATCCTCAAACAAAATAATACTGAACATATTAAAGAAGAAGCTCGAAGAAGCCAAAGGGTTGTGGCCCGAGTTATTACCCAAGGTATTATGGGCATACCGGACTACGCCCAAATCCAGCACGGGGGAGACACCTTATTCATTGGTCTATGGAACTGATGTCGTCATACCCTTCGAGATCGTAGAACCCAGTATGAGATACTCACACACCAGTGGAGCAGACAACGACGCTAGTAGGTTACAAGACCTGGACGAGGTCGAGGAATGAATAGACATGGAATACATAAGAATGGTCGCCCAAAAACAACAAGCGGAAAGATATTACAATAGGAAAGCCAAGGTCAGACCACTTAAAGTCGGCGACTATGTACTCAAAGCCAAAACACTGGCATCGAAAAATTCAAACGAAGGAAAGTTAGGGACCAACTGGGATGGGCCATACAAAATTACGGCGGCAGCTAGCAAATGAGCATTCCAACTAGAAACGATGGAGGGGAAGTTACTCCAAAACAATTGGAACATCGCCCATCTCAAGCACTTCCACTTCTGAAAGGTGTCTCCCAAGCCGTACTCTTTTTCCCTTACCTGAGTTTTGTCCCAATTGGGTTTTCTCGGGAAGGTTTTTAACGAGGCGGCAAAGGGGACGCCCGGTGGAACAAGAAGCACGTGTTCTCCACATCGGCCCACCTACACAGCCCGTAGGCCAACATGGTGAGGGGATAACCCTAGTATCTCCATTATGCGAGCATTGTTCTCCATTGTATAAACAAAGATCTCCATTGAATGAATAAAGATCTCCATTACATGAGCAAGAAAACTATCAACACAAGTTCGACCTCGTCCTAACCACGATGGGTGTTATTTCGACGAAGCAACCTTCCGATGGCTAAGGCCATCGACATCAGTTCGACCACGTTCGAACCACGACGGGCGTTACTTCGACGACAGGCATTACTTCGACGACGGTTGAAGCAACTTCCCAATGGTTAAGTCCATCAACATCAGTTCGACCTCATCCGAACCACGACGGGTGTTACTTCGATGACAGTCGAAGCAACCTTTCAATGTCTAAGGCCATCGACATCAGTTCGACCATGTTCGAACCACAACGGGCGTTACTTCGATGACAGACGAAGAAACTTCCCAATGGCTAAGGCCATCGACATCAGTTCGACCTCATTTGAACCACAACGGGTATTACTTCGATATTCGAAGCAACTTCCCAATGGCTAAGTCCATCGACATCAGTTCGACCTCGTCTGAACCACGATGGGTGTTACTTCGACGACAGTCAAAACAACCTTCCAATGGCTAAGGCCATTGACATCAGTTCGACCACGTTTGAACCACGACGGGCGTTACTTCGACGACAGTCGAAGTAACTTCCAATGGCTAAGGCCATCGACATTAGTTCGGCCTCGTTCGAACCACGACGGGTGTTACTTGGACGTTCGAAGAGACAGCCCAATGGCCAAGGCCATCAACACAAGTTCGACCTCACTCGAACTAGGACTCATGCTAGGTGCCTTCACCATCAAAATGGTGCAGTTCGACCTAGCTAGAACTTCAACCTCGTTCATACTTTTCGAACATCACTTCAACGAAAGACGATAGCAACCTGATAGCTAAGGCCAGCGGTATCAAGTCGACCCCAGTCGAATCACGGCACGATAACTAGACAAACAGAAGGATCTTCCAAAACTAATAAATAAGACGAATAAACAAAGAAATAAAAAAAGGGGGAGTTTATATTATGGCAAAAATCACATTTACATTTTCCCCCTCGGGCGGGTCATAATACAATGTACAAACAAAATATGTGTACATAAACAAATGGTCAAGATCGACCATTAACCCCCGAAGGGTAGACATCACCATACCAAGAGTCGGATTCAAGATGATTAATGTCGTCAGAAGCCAACCCACTCGGAGTCATAACCACACACCTCACGAGCGGCACGGGCCTCACCCCGTTGTCTCTAGACTTCTTCCTCGGTAGCCCGACCCACAACATGAAGCTTGTTGTACGCGCCGACTTTAGCCTCTGCAAAAATCCACATCTCGTGTGCGTCACGACATGAAATCTATTCAGGCAAAGGGTGAGAAGCAGAAGGTCTTGATAGCCGGCGAATCTCCGCCGCCTTGGCGTCAAGCTCGGCGGTCAGCTACGCCACTCTTCGTTGCAGGTCAGCGTTCTCTGCCGCCATTCCCAGACTCAATTGGAGCTTTTCGTCCTTGGATCTTAGGAGATTTTCTAACTCACTGTTGCGAGCCACGACCCTCATCAGCTCGCTATCCGCCGCCTCCAGGTCGGCTCCCCCATGCTCCGACTGGGATTGCCCCTTATCAGCCTCCGCCCGGTGTCTGGAACGGTACTTCTTGTACTTCTTTAACATCCTCTTAAAGAGGGCAGTCCATTTTCGTTCACAACATCCCCTATCCACCTCCAGTACAAGGGTCTGTAAGAAAGAATAAGTAAGCAAACCCGCCCCAAACCCGCCCGACAATAACACATGAAGGAAATAAAAGGTACATGCAAAGTCATGCCCGACACTCTGCGGGATAGCCCCATGTCGTCCACCATACTGAGCGTCCTGCTTTCAGGGGCGGCACATATTAGAGTGAAGGCCGAAGCAGCCTACTCTCTATTCGATAGAAGGTTGAAAGTTACCGGGATCGTAATGCGATGGTCAGAACTATCCGTCACCATTTTCACACGGGTCGGACCGCCCACGAACTCGTCGACATCATCTTGAGCAATGTCAGAGTCCGACCCTTCTGCCACGCCGCTGGGCCGCTGGGCCGCTCAGCAGGGGTCGAAGATTCTCCCCCAATAACTCTTGCAGGGCTGACATTTAGGGCGATATCCCTTTGGTGAGCCGACCTCCCAGAGAGAATGGCATCGGCCATTAACGCAAACCTGGGCATTGGCTGAGGTAGACGCACCTCATCCCTATCCTCAGTCGCCACTGCCTTACCCTTCTCGATCCTCCTCTGTTTCCTCTCCGGTGAATCCTTGCCGTCAGAAGGTTCATCCATTGGGAGGGTGGCTGGTGTCAATGGCGTCGGCTCCCACGTCACTATGGTCGTAGAGGTGGCCCCTTACAAAGGGGTAGGAGAAGGGTCCCCTCGAAAAGACTAGACCAGTATATCTCGGTCGACCGGGGCAGCCTTAGCTCGCTTTGAAACAAAGGTTGTCGCCTTCTTCCTCGAAGCCCCACGACTTGTTGCAAAAGGAGAGCACACGTAAAGAGGGGATGAACAGACGGGGTCGTGAACCATGCACGACAAAAAGCAGAAGTTTACCTTAAGGGACTTTTGGGTCGTAGCGTTCCATGAAAGCCTGTCACGTACGTATTTTTTCCGCGTGGGGTAGCAAACCAGCTACCCACCCCCTAAGGTTGGCAACAGGTCGAGGTGGGTGAGCCATAGCTGCAGCACAAAGGGTCAGAACAACAACAGCCAAAAACGAAATAACATAACAGATGGCGACACTTACGTGTTGGATTCCACCTCTCTGGGAACCTGACAAGGTTAGAGACCAAGTGCTCAGTCCTAACAAAAATGTATCTGCGCCAAAACCCGCGGCTAGGTCGATCATCAGTCTTGACCACTAATCCCCTCGTGCCACAACCTCGTAAATGTACCATGGCCCCCCTCATATAACATGCACTGAACAACTGCAAGAAATAGTGGACTGTAACGCTGTACCCCGCCAACTCCGCATAATTAGTCATCAGCCGGAGCGCCTTCAACGTGCACGGCATAAGCTGAGCAGGGCAGATATTGTAAAATCGGCAGAACTCCTCCACCAACGGAAAGAGGGGGAGGTCGTAGCCAATCGCGTACGGGTACTCATAAAAAGCGCAGAATCCCGGCCTATGAACGATCACCTGATCATCTCTGGCCGGGACTATCTCCACATACGCCGGTATGTTATATTTGATACGAAGGTCATCCAAGTAGTTCTGTGATGACTTGGAGCTCTCCGGAACCGGAGTGGTATAATCCTTGTTGAAATCACTCCGCAATGAGATACGTTGAGGGAGCAACGCCTCCACGGTTAGAGGGCTCATTTCCTCTTCACCCTCCGTCGCACCACCATCGGAAGGCGATGATGGGTTCGAGGGTGCAGCTGCCAGAGTCGTCCCACGGCGAAGTTTAGGCATGATATAGACGGTAACAAAGGATTTATGCACGATATCGAGAAGGAGGATTCTCGGTCAAGAAAAATACACCAGAAGAAGAAATGTTCACTAGGAAGGGAGTGCTATTGATCAAAGGTTCCAATTAAATGAAACCCCTCCCCTATTTATAAGGATCAGGGAGCGCAAGGATCGAAGAGTCGGAATTTGAACTGGCGCGGGAAACCAAACGCCGGAGCTGGTAGGTTCCTGCCTCGAAAGTATGCGTAATGATGACCTCTGCAAGTGCTGACATCACACTGGGGAGGCGTCACGTTTCAACAGCCTGACAGCCATGATGACTGCCTCCTATATGTCACGTCATAGGTCCCTGGCGGGGTCTAACTCCTTAAAGAACGAGGGCATCAATTCCGCCCATCAAGGACGCATCGTACTGCGACCTCGACTAGCGGAGGGACTAACTGTATAGGGTCGAGTTTGACCAACCCTGTCCTCAAAACGGACACCACGTCCTCATAACGGACACGACCTGTTGTATGGACAAAGGTCAGGCGTAAGGGACGACCCAAGGCTAATTGGAGGGACGACCCAAGGCTAATTGGAGGGACGACCCAAGGCTAATTGGAGGGACGACCAAGTAATCACGTCGGTCCCTCTGTAACGTGCACTTTATCTTTAGTTTATATATTTTATCTTTATATTGTAAATCGGAAGAAAGGGGAAATCCCTCGGTTGTATAAGGGGGGTTCCCAACTGTGTAAGGGGCAGATTGATTATTGATCAATAACATTTCTACTTATTTTCTCTCTCTCTCTCTCTCTCCCTCTATCTTCATATCTCAATCTCTCTCTCTTTCTCTGAAGAGCTGATATCTCTGATCACTGTAACATTATCACGCAACTTTGCCATATAACTGTTCTGAATCACCAAACCACAAAAGATTACACACACTCTAGGGTCGATTATCTTTGATTACGATTTACCTTTTTTCATACATTTGATTGATTTGCTTATACACTGTTCGTTAACATTTTAAGCCAGACACTTAGTATCTTTAAATTGTTGTACGTGGCATATTTATTCTATATCAAACAATTTTGTAAAATTCTTTTGTTCTACATTAGATTCATTAACTCAATTTAACATTTTTTGTTTATTCACAATATTAAGTCAAGCTGATTAGTGGTAGTATATGACCTTTTTGTTCCACAATATTCGTCAACTCGCTATAATATCTTGGATTATTTACAATATTATGTAATGCTGTTTAGCTGTGGTATATGATTATTATTTTGGCTTTTTCTGTTTTCTTATACTCTCTACATTTACGTGTCAGTTATGGTGTACTACTTATTTTATTTACTTTTGTGTTTTGTAAAAATTAGAAAGAAGAGCGGATGACAAAGCAAATGGCCAAATAGGCCCACTTGAAATAAGGAGGGGACATGTAATGTGAATCTTACAGAATGCATGAGGTTATTTCATTACCTTGATCTTCTTGCTATTTTAACATAGTTATAGTTTCTCTCAATTGTAAGCAATAGGAAGGGGAAATGGGTGTTTGATGGTTAGCTACGTATTTAATTTTTGTGGGTAGATGGGTCCTTTTATAAATTTCAAAAACTTAGGGTCCTTTTTATTTTTTTGGGTAGTGGGTGTTTTCTAACTCTTTTCTCATCTAATTCTCCAAACAATACAATCTCCTTTTAAGGTTAAAAAGAGAATTCAATTTTTGACTTTTAAGAATTCAATTTTTGACGGGTATTTTGATCTTTTCAATTTCTAACTTAGAACTTCATGCTTATAATATAGTATAGTATATAATATATAATATATAGTAAGATATGATGACACAATATATTATATAAGCTTGTACAACCTTTTGCATTTTTACCATATTTTGCCTATGATTACATAGCTAAATTTTGAAAGTAAAGTCAAGAGAAATTCAAATCCATGTCTTTACACAAAGTAAAGAATTTTCACACTATTTTAGTTAAAAGCTAATGGTAAATTAATGTCTAGTAAGTATGAATTGGTAACTCGAAAAACAGATAATTAACACGCTAGAAGCGGCTAACAACACTGACAATGTAAACTTTATTTACATCTTATATATAACTTAAATCCATATTCATGAGTTCCATTCCATACTCATATTGACTCTTGAGAATGTGACCAATATTCATTAACAAGCTGCCTAAATAATGAACTTTCCTTATTCATGAGTTTCATTGGCTCATCATACTCTACCAGCTTCCCTGTAAAAAAAAAATGTAATTAAACATTTCAATATTTTTGTAAAAACATATGAAACCATATATAACATTCTTTAATGAAGAGTGTGTTAGATGCGACGGAAGTCATTTTTTATTAAAAAAAGAAGATATTTTCCAATATTATGTTGGTGAGTGCGAGATATTTCCCAAAAAAGCTATTAAAAAAAATTGTAATAATATTAGCAAATTAGAGATTTGATGAAATTTTTGAGTAATAAAGACTGACAATAAAAAAGGGCAGCCCGGTGCACTAAGCTTCAGCTATGCGCGCGGTCCAGGGAAGGGCCGAACCACAAGGGTCTATTGTACATGACATGAAGTTAAGAGTTGAGACAGTTTTGACAGAAAATGCTTCTGTCCAAAAGTGAGAGAAGTTAACCAAACACTACAAAATGACTTGCTCGTAAAAATAAATTTTTCGAAAATGACTTCCGTAGTACCCAGCCCACCCGAAATATGGAATTTATTTTCTTGAACCTTACCATCAGTAATAGCAAGAACCATAGTGCAGTCCATGACAGTTGGGATTCTGTGAGCTACTGTTATCACTGTGCAGTCCTCAAATTCTGTCCTTATTGTTTTCTGGATTATGGAATCTGTTGTATTATCAATTGATGCAGTGGCTTCATCAAGTACTAATATTTTCCTTCTTTTCAATAATGCTCTTCCCAGACAAAATAATTGTCTTTGTCCCATGCTCCAGTTTGATCCATCTTGTGCCACTGTATATACTACTGATTGTTAGCTAGCGTTTCGATATAAATTTGGTTGAAACTTGAAAAAAGAAAGGAGCTTTTGAAGTTATGTTGAAAAATAATTTTTGAAAGTTAAAGTTGTGTTTCGGACTTCGCATTTTATTTGAAAAAAAAGTTGAAGTTTTGTGAGTGAAAGAAAAACTTTCACCTAAAAACTATCTTAAACCAGATTTTGGGAACTTGAAAAAAAAAATCAATTTTTTTGTAAAAACTAATCACGTTCCATGAACAAACATTGAATTCAATTTTTCTTTTGAAAATATCTGCTAAAATCTATAGCCAAACGGGAGCTTAGTATAGTTTTCCCATATCATGGAGGACTCAACACCTTATCAGGTTATGTAGTTTGTCTAACCTGAGGAGTCTAGTCTTCCTTCTTTCTGTTGAACAACGTCTCGAAGTTGACATTTTCCCAAAACCTTGCACCCACGACAAAGGAAATAAGTACGGTTGAAACTGATATTATAAATAAGCAGTTACATGTTGTGATAGAAGCGCTGAATCAGATATATAGTAAAAGGGCGATAGTTGTAAAAAATGTTACCTCCCATATTTCCTGATCAGTATGCTGTGACAAAGGGTCAAGATTGTATCTAACAGTCCCGCTAAAAAGTGTTGGATCTTGTGGAATGATCGATATAGAAGATCGAAGATCATGAATTCCGATTGTTGAGATATTTAGGCCATCTATTATGATCATTCCTTCCGTTGGCTCTACCAAGCGAAACAAGGCACTTATAAGAGTTGTTTTGCCACTACCTGTCCTGCCTACAATTCCAACTTTATATCCACCTTCGATTATGCAGCTAACGCCTTGTAGAACTAGTGGCGCATTGGGTTGATATCTGACCTGAAATATACATACTGTAAGCTTTATATTACTTATGTGAAGAAAGAAAGATGAATAACTAAGGCATTAGGATACTAACCTTTAGATCAACAATCTCCACTTTACCAGTGGAAGGCCAACCGGGAGCAGGTCTATTGCCTTCTATTATTTCAGGGCGTTCGCTGGGAATATGCATGTATTGCTCTAATCTTTCTACGGAAATGATGGAATTTTCTAGCATGCATTGGTTTTGGACTGAAGAAACTAGGAATACATTTAACGAAAGAGCATACGATAGAGCCATGCCAATATATCCTGAAAATAAATAGCCAAAATCTTAGTATATGAACTGAACTTCATTTTGTTCTAGTTTTGTTGATTGTTAAGGTAACAAAATAAAATAAACTCATTACCTGAGTCAGAAGTTTCAAAGGGAAGCAAGACCATTGCTAAGGCTGAGGACGAGAGAACTATGGCACAGAGTATTTCAAGACGTTGGATCAACCACTCGGTTGCTGAAAAGCTATGGAATAAGGCTATGGCATTTCTATCAATAAGGTGCAAGTATTCTGTGCAAAAACGATCCTCCTCCTCGAAAGCTCTGATGGTCATTGCTCCCGCTATCACTTCAGCAAGATGGCTAGCAACAGATGACTTAGTTGTGCCATCAATTCTCATGAGTTCCTTTGCTGAAGCAAAATAGAATCTCTGTGCAGAACAATAAAACAGTGGACTACAATATTAAGTAGGCAGTCAATAAAGATTTTCGGCGTCTGTAGCTTAATTGTAAGGACAAGTAATGAATCATGAGTAGTTAATAGACTCACCTGTAAAATCACTGTCATATAAATAGTTGGTATAATGACAATCAAGATTGGCCAAGTAAGAGCAGCCAATATTCCTAAGCTGAAGTATGTGGTCAAGGTTGAGGCCAGGGCTTGACTGAATCGAAATGACATGTCAAGATCCAAAACACTCAGGTCTGAAGACAACTGCAAAAGAAGACTATGTTAGTTCCATAAAAACTTTCCAGCATTGTTGTTAGGCTTGCTTATATCGTAGTTTCTTACCCGACTAAGTATTCTTCCAAGTGGGGTTGAGTCGTAGAATGACATTGGTGCTCGGAATATTGAGGTTATTAACTTTTTAAAAATAGATTTTGAAGACTTGAGGCCTAAATCAATCACTGCGTAGGACCTAAGAAACAAAGAAAGTGACATACCAAATCCTATGGATGTGTATATTAGAATGAGATTAAATTTGCTGATATTTGAACTCTGTAAATCAGCAGCTAACAATAGATTTTGTCCAAGCTGCCCAACCATATATAGGAGGTGAGACAATATAGCCAAAAGAAGGTAGAAAAATCCATTGCTTTGGCCAATATATTGTTTATAAGGCTTAAGACCCGTGTATCCTGTTTCTCTTTCTTCTTGTTTGATCAACTGCTCACCAACAGCTGCTATTAGCTGCTCTTCTGCACACAATTGGTGTATATTTTCTTTGGAGCTTTTGGTTGTTTCTTTGAGAGAACACCCTTCATTACTCTCACTTTTTGTTGTGTCGCCGTGTGCATTAATGAGGTTTTGAAACTCTTCACAAGAAAGAAGCAACTGATCAAAGGAAGCTGACTGTATGATCTTCCCTTCAGACATTAGCTATTGACAAAATAAAGCTGTCTTAGATCCACAACTTACACAAAAACTGTTCGAAAAAGTCAGGCAAATGAACTCATAGAAATGAAGTGGAAGTTTAAATGTAAGGGACATCATACATAGTAAATGAGATCAAGCTTGTTATTATGAGAAAATACGCAGAACAAGAGTACTAACCATTATTGAATCAAATGTCGGAAGGAAGTCTACTTGATGAGTAACAAGCAAGACTGTCTTTCCGGAAAGAGCTTCCATTACATATTCCTGATTATATTCCAAGTTAGCTATTTCATAAATACAATATAGTCGTTAGTTTACTGAGATAAGGGTTCTTACATTAAACAGACATGTTGAGGTATGTGCATCGACTGCACTGAATGGATCGTCCAACAGATATATGTCTGCATCTTGATACAGTGCACGTGCCAGCTGAACTCGCTGCTTCTGTCCACCACTAAGGTTAACACCTCTTTCTCCAATAATCGTTTCGTCACCAAAAGGAAACATTTCAAGGTCCTTGACAAGAGAACACCTTTCAAGTACTTCTTGATACTTGCGTTGATCAATGTTGGAACCAAAAAGAATGTTATCCCTTATTGTTCCTGTCTGAATCCATGCATTCTGAGAAACGTATGCCACTGTTCCGTGAACTTGAACCTGAAAATGGAGAAGGGAATGAAAAAGGTTTAACACCAAACTACTCTTCTCTGCTGAGATCCAAGTATTACACAACAATTTGACATTTAAAAGAGGATGAGAAGCTAATGTAAAGCTTACCAGGCCATCAACGAAAGGAACTTCTCCGAGAATTGCAGCTAAAAGTGTTGATTTACCAGAGCCAACCTCTCCACATATTGCTAACTTTTGCCCTGGTTTAACATGAAGGTTTACACTTTTCACTGTAGGATTAGGCAAATTCGCATCCCATGATATCCCATGGGACTTGATAATTATGGAATGCTCAAGTTCCTTCTCCTTGTGCTTCTTCTCGATACATCTGTTTTGCAACTCAGGAGCCTCGAGAAATTCCTCAATTCGAGTGAAGGAGACTTTTGCTTCTATGAATACTCCAAGAATATCGGGGACTGACCTAATAGGTTCCTGAACAATGCGTAAAGTGGCAAGGAATGTGAATACATTAGTGGTATTCAGAGGGACTTTGAGTAAGTAACAAGACCAGAAAGTAACTGCAGATACTATGATTGGTGTTGACCAAAACAAAACCAGGTAATATCCTTTCTGCATCTGCACTGCTACTAACCATTTGTATTCTTCTTCTCTTAGCTTTTCAATAGCATTCTTAAAATGTTTCTCCCACGCGTACAACTTCAATACTTTCATACTAGTAAGTGCTTCTGTTATGGCCCTTAGCATTTTATCTTGCGCAACCATAAGCCCGGTCAAGTACTTGTGCTGTGACTTGGCCACTGGAGTATTTCCTAGCACACTTGCTACCACTAATAGTAGAGCCGGTATAGTAGCCAGTCCCACAGCATAATACATTATAACTAATGCAATGCATATCTGAACACCCGTTGTCCATATTTGGTGAAACCAATAAGGAAATTCACCAATCTTATAGGTATCAACAGTGGCATAATTTATTATCTCACCAGGTGAATGAGTACTCTTAGCAGTGTTTGAAAGCCGGAGTTGCTTATCATAGATAGCTGCAGTAAGCAAAGATTTAATTTGAAGGCCGATTAATCTAGTCCTGAAAAACCATTGCCTCTCTGCTAATGATTCTACGCATTTGGCGATAAGGATTCCCCCAGCTAGCGCATAACCTTTGTATCTGAAAGCTCCCTTTCCTTTGGCAACTTCAATGAAGGCATAAAGAAACAATGGCCCTATTGACACCGTCACTGTCTTAATTAGAGCGAAAAATCCAGATACCACAATGGCTTTCCATTGGCAGCAGACTATCGTTGAAAATACAGAAGGCCGAACATATGGATTTTCTTGCTTTCTTTTATTTAGTTTCTCCTTAAACGAAGAGTACAATGTCCCAGCTTGATCCTCTCGCCTCAATTCTGGAATGTCCTCATCGATAAGTGTTTTCTCCTTGCCTTTCTTCAATAAATCATTTAACCAGCTAAATGACATTGTGCTAAAAACTCCAGCTTTGGCAAATGGAGTTGTATTCTCCTTTGATTCAACTTTACCACAGGCATCGGTTTCTTCTTCCAACAGAGGTTCACAAGTGCATAAATTCTTTTGGCCTTTGGATGCCGATACGATCATCAGAATCACCCCCGGAAGTGGTAACATGTCCAAGACTGATTTTGTGTGCACTACCTTTTCGACAATTACTTGCCACATGGATGAAATGCAAAGAAATCCTGCTAGTAAGATTGCAAGAAAAAGACACAACTTCACCAATGAAGAAGTATGTTGTTTCTTGTTGATAGAAAATAAATTTAGTAGCAACCACGTGAGCCCTTGTGACAACGGAACTAGCCATTGAAGGAGAGGTAGAATAGTTTGTTCCCTGATGACTTTCTGTGAGACTTTCCATGTCCCAAAACACAAGTATGCTAAACCTAAACTGCCATTAACAATGTAGGAACAACTTGACAAGACAGACTTCTCTTGGGACTTAGAGGATGGCATACTCTTTGTTGATGTGAACTTTGTATAAAAGAGGAAAACAAGAATCATCAGAAGAAAGATATCCGCGAAAATGACGAGTATGTGATTAGTGCATGAGGATGGATCAAGGAAAGTTGTAAAAGCTGAAGTACAACTCTCTCCAGCTTTCTGAGAACACTCATACTTCCCACAGAAAACCAGCCAGAGAACCATGGTTATCCCTGATAAAACTTAAAAAATAAAAACTAATTAACAAGCACATTGTTGGGGTGGCGGTGGGGGTGGGGGGAGTATTATCAGATTCTTGATGTTGTATCCGCTAATGTGTAACAATCATGAAGAGTAGCAGAAGAAGAAAGATAACAGGAGAGGTTCATCCGATTTTCGTAACTACAGCAACTAGTAGTACTACTACTACTACGCCCTCAATCCCAAGAAAGTAGGGTCGGCTATATGAATCCTCACTAACCATGTCAGTCCGTTTGAGCTCATTTCACTCTAGGATTATACAAATTTCATGTTCATCGGATGTTTATCGTTGAGATACAAATTGTCTAGCACATGTATACACATGTACTACATCATAGCTTGCACATGTATATGAGTTGTATAGTAGGTGTAATACAAGTTGTCTAGCACATGTGTCACGACCCTAATTCACCAATTGTGAACACGTCATGACGGCACCTAGTCACAACGACTAGGTAAGCCTAACAGTGCGGAAGTAACAACCAATACGGAAATATTAAGTCAAAAGTTAAATAACTTCAGGAAGTATACAACTTGCCACTTGGCACATATACTTTAACTCTACAAATTCTGAAACAGAAATCCCAAAACCCGGAATCTCACGGAAACCACAGGCTAATAGAAATGTAATACAATGCTCTAACTCCGGAATGTCTACACAACCGAAAGAAAAAGAAAGTCAATTGCTACAGCTGGAATAAGATGGAGACTCCTGGTCTGCGGACGTAGCAGATATACCTCAAAGTCTCTGGTAGATGTCTCCTGAATCACTAATAGTGCGCCTAGCCGTAAGTACCTGGGTCTGCACATGAAAAAAAACATGCGCAGAAGAGGCATGAGTACACCACAGCGGTACTCAGTAAGTGTCAAGCCTAACCTCGGTTGGGTAGTGGCGAGGAAGGTCAGGGTCCTATTGAGATAGAATATAAAAATAAATCTGACAACAGTATGAAATAAACCGAGATGATGATATACAGTTATGAATTAAATCCGCTTACACAAACAGCAATTTAATACACAGAAAATAAGATAACACAAAGTAACCAGCTCAATACCAGTACAAATAATGAGGATTTGCCAGGATACCGTCCTGTAGTCCATTTTATCAATCTGTGTGAGGAGCTCTCGGGATACCGTCCCGTAGTCCACCGTACGAATATATCTCATTTTATCAATCTGTGCAAGGAACTCCCAGGAATCTAACCCGTAGTCCCAAATATAAATGTGCAGGGGGATCTCCCGGGAATCGAACCCGTAGTCCCAAATATAAATGTGCAGGGGGATCTCCCGGGAATCGAACCCGTAGTCCCAAAGTAAACAAACAAGGGGGAGCTCCCGAAATTCCACATCCGTAGTCCCAATGTAAATATGCAACCAAGTTGAGAGAAATATTCCGAAATTGAAGCAAAAAAATACAATTCAACAATTAATTCTTGGCGCGCAACCACAATCAGAGAATATTCAGAAGGGAAGTACATCAATACAACAACAACTCAAAATATCAAATAATTACCAAACTCATGGCAAATAATAGTAGATTCTAGCCTAATATGCTTCATAGAGTGCAAACAAGGCAGTTTAAGCAAATAGGCAAGTAAGTCCACTAAACATGCTTCTCTACACTAGCACAGGCTATAATAACAAGTAGGATAAAGCAAATACGAAAGAAACTCAACTCAAGTATTTTTAAGTAAAATTCGGAATTTCAACAATTAGCTCAACTACGCGCTCGTCACCTCACATACAAGGCATTCAATTACCAATTTCATATCTTAAGGGACAAAGTCCCCCACACAAGGTTAGACAAGCCACTTACCTCGAACAAGTGCAAGTCAACCCAAAACCACGTCTTTGCCACGAGTATTCGACTCCAAATGGCTCGAATCTATTAAATTAAATTGTATACTATAAAGAATAATTCAAGTAATCGATTATACAATTAAATTCTAAGCTAATACGCGAAATTATGTAAAATGACCAAAATACCCCTCGGGTCCCACGTCTCAGAACCGGGTAAAATTTATATTTCTAGAACCCTCGTGCTCTCACGAGTCTAACCATACCAAAATCATACAATTTTCATGTCATTTCGACCATCAAATCAGTGATTTACCCTTTTTCAACTTTGGGGCTCAAAATCCTAATCTCTACCATCTAAATACGGATAAAAATAGAAAACAACAGAAATAATCATGGATAAACATAAAAGTAAAGGTCATATATTTACCCCCTTGTTGAGACGAGAACAATGCCGCGAAAAGCACCTCAATCGGAGCTCTAGAACTCAAGATATGGCTAAAATGCTAAATTTCTCGGATAAAATAACACTACCCAGATTTTATTTTGGAAACACTGTTCACGCGGGGGCACCGTTCACGCGCGTTGCACTGTTCACCAGCGCGGTTACTCTTCACGCGCCGGGTACTGTTCACTGCTGCTACAAATTACACCAACAGCAAATTAATTGCAGCACAGCCATTTTTAACTAAAATGGCTCTAACTCCATCATACAAACTCGGAATTAGACGACTCTTGTTCCTATGAGTCACAAATAATAATACGAACACAACCCTTCAATTGAAACTCAATTCGGAGCTCGTTTGCCCAGTTCAATACCCATTTCGCTTGTTAAACAATTAACTCACATATTGCGTCAAAAACTCAATCGCGACTTGATGAAATTAAACCAAAATTTCCAGATCAGTCCTATAATTCATGATTTAAATTCCGGAAGTCTCGAATTTGGATCTCTAGAACTAAAAATGAACCTTTAGATCATTACATTTATGCTCAAAACAACATAAATCTTCCAAAAATGACCCGTTGGGCATCCGAAACACACCCGAGGCCCCCGGGACCCCAACCAATAACACCAATCGGTCCCAAAATACATTATGGACTTGCTCGAGGCCTCAAATCACATCAAACAACGCTAAAATCATGAGTCAACTCCAATCCAAGCTTTATGAACTTTAGAACTTCCAACTTCTATTTCCGATGCCGAAACCTATCAAATCACGTCCGATTGACTTCAAATTTTGCACACAAGTCCAAAATGATATAATGAGCTACAGCAACTATCTGAATTCCATTCCGACTCTCGGATCAAAATCTCACATATCAGCCGGAATTCGCCAAAATACTAACTTTGCCAAATCAAGCTTAATTCCACACTGGTCATCACAAAAATATTCCGAACACACTCCTAAGTATCAAATCACCTAACGAAGCCATCCGAACCATAAAATTCACATTTCGAGGCCGATATCAAAATTTCCACTTCCGGTCGAATTTTCTCAAAAACCTTCAAATTTCTATCTTTAGCCAAACGGCTCCAAAATGACCTACGAACCTCCGAATTCACTTCCGATCGCGCTCCCAAATCAGAATCACCATACGGAGCTACTCCCAGTCTCGGAATCCCAAACGGACATCAATAACACTGAAATGCATTTTAAGCCAAACTTATTCAATTTCTTCTAAAATGATATCTTCCACAATAGTTGCCAAAACGCTCCCGGGTTATCCAAAACCCGATCCGGGCATACTCCCAACTCCGAAATCATCATACGAACCTACTTGAACCTTCGGATCCCGATTCCGAGGTCAATTACTCAAAATTTCAATCCTAGTTCATTTCTTCAACTTTAAGCTTTCAAAATGAGAATTTCCATTTAGATTTGACTCCAAACTTCCTAAATTTTAATTTTGACCATACACACAAGTCAATATACCTGAGATGAAGCTTCTCAGGGCCTCAAACTGCTGAATGACGCGTCGGAGCTCAAAACGACCGGTTGGGTCGTTACAATCTCCCCCACTTAGACATACGTTCGTCCTCGAACGTGCTGAGAACTACATTGAAGTAGTCTGAAATCACTTGTTTAACACCTCATGCACCTTCCTGTGCTTCCACAACTCAGTTGTGACTCCTATGAACCTAGAGCTCTAATACCAACTTGTCACGACCCTAATTCACCAATTGTGAACACGTCATGACGGCACCTAGTCACAACGACTAGGTAAGCCTAACAATGCGGAAGTAACAACCAATACGGAAATATTGAGTCAAAAGTTAAATAACTTCAGGAAGTATACAACTTGCCACTTGGCACATATACATTAACTCTACAAATTCTGAAATAGAAATCCCAAAACCCGGAATCTCACGGAAACCGCAGGCTAATAGAAATGTAATACACTACTCTAACTCCGGAATGTCTACACAACCGAAAGAAAAAGAAAGTCAATTGCTACAGCTGGAATAAGATGGAGACTCCTGGTCTGCGGATGTGGCAAATATACCTCAAAGTCTCTGGTAGATGTCTCCTGGATCACTAATAGTGCGTCTGGCCGTAAGTACTTGGGTCTGCACATAAAAAAAAATATGCGCAGAAGAGGCATGAGTACACCACAGCGGTACTCAGTAAGTGTCAAGCCTAACCTCGGTTGGGTAGTGGCGAGGAAGGTCAAGGCCCTATTGAGATAGAATATAATAATAAATCTGACAACAGTATGAAATAAACAGAGATGATGATATACAGCTATGAATTAAATCGGCTTACACAAACAATAGTTTAATACACAGAAAATAAGATAACACAGAGTAACCAGCTCAATACCAGTACAAATAATGAGGATCTGCCAGGATACCGTCCTGTAGTCCATTTTATCAATCTGTGCGAGGAGCTCCCAAGATACTGTCCCGTAGTCCACTGTATGAAAATATCTCATTTTATCAATCTATGCGAGAAGCTCCCCGGAATCTAACCCGTAGTCCCAAATATAAATACCCAGTACTGGGGGAATCTACCGGCTGCATTGCCGTAGTTCCATATAATTGTGCAGGGGGATCTCCCGGGATACCGAACCCGTAGTCCCAAATNCATGTTCAGAGAAATATTCCGAAATTGAAGCACAACAATACAATTCAACAATTAATTCTTGGCGCGCAACCACAATCAGAGAATATTCAGAAGGTAAGTACATCAATACAACAACAGCTCAAAATATCAAATAATTACCAAACTCGTGGCAAATAATAGTAGATTCTAACCTAATATGCTTCATAGAGTGCAAACAAGGCAGTTTAAGCAAATAGGCAAGTAAGTCCACTAAACGTGCTTCTCTACACTAGCACAGGCTATAATAACAAGTAGGATAAAGCAAATACGAAAGAAACTCAACTCAAGTATTTTTAAGTAAAATTCGGATTTTCAACAATTAGCTCAAGTACGCGCTCGTCACCTCACGTACAAGGCATTCAACTACCAATTTCATATATTAAGGGAAAAAGTCCCCCACACAAGGTTAGACAAGCCACTTACCTCGAACAAGTGCAAGTCAACCCAAAACCACGTCTTTACCACGAGTATTCGACTCTAAATGGCTCGAATCTATTCAATTAAATTGTATAATGTAAAGAATAATTCAAGTAATCGATTCTACAATTAAAATCTAAGCTAATACGCGAAATTATGTAAAATGACCAAAATACCCCTCGGGTCCCACGTCTCAGAACCGGGTAAAATTTATATTTCCAGAACTCTCGTACTCTCACGAGTCTAACCATACGAAAATCATAAAATTCTCATGTCAATTCGACCCTCAAATCAGTGATTTACCCTTTTTCAACTTTGGGGCTCAAAATCCTAATCTCTACCATCCAAATACGGATAAAAATAGAAAACAACATAAATAATCATGGAGAAACATAAAAATAAAGGTCGTATATTTACCCCCTTGTTGAGACGAGAACAACGCCGCGAAAAGCACCTCAATCGGAACTCTAGAACTTAAGATATGGCTAAAATGCTAAATTTCTCAGATAAAATAACACTGCAGAGATTTTATTTTCGGAAACACTGTTCACGCGGGGGCACTGTTCACGCACGTTGCACTGTTCACCCGCGCAGGGTACTGTTTACTGCTACTACAAATTACACCAGCAGCCAATTAATTGCAGCACAACCATTTTTCACTAAAATGGCTCTAACTCCATCATACGAACTCGGAATTAGACAATTCTTGTTTCTATGAGTCACAAATAATAATACGAACACAACCCTTCAATCGAATCTCAATTCGGAGCTCGTTTGCCCAGTTCAATACCCATTTCTCTTGTTAAATAATTAACTCACATATCGCGTCAAAAACCCAATCGCGACTTAATGAAATTAAACCAAAATTTCCAGATCAGTCCTATAATTCATGATTTAAATTCCGCAAGTCTCGAAATCAAATTTGGATCTCTAGAACTAAAAATGAACCTTTAGATCATTACATTTATGCTCAAAACAACATAAATCTTCCAAAAATGACCCGTTGGGCATCCGAAACACACCCGAGGCCCCCGGGATGCCGATCAATAACACCAACCGGTCCCAAAATACATTACGGACTTGCTCGAGGCCTCAAATCACATCAAACAACGCTAAAATTATGAGTCAACCTTCAATCCAAGCTTTATGAACTTTAGAACTTCCAACTTCTATTTCCGATGCCGAAACCTATCAAATCACGTCCGATTGACTTCAAATTTTGCACACAATTCCAAAATGATATAATGAAGCTACAGCAACTATCTGAATTCCATTCCGACTCTCGGATCAAAATCTCACATATCAGCCGGAATTCGCCAAAATACTAACTTTGTCAATTCAAGCTTAATTCTACACTGGTCATCACAAAAATATTCCGAACACACTCCTAAGTCTCAAATCACCTAACGAAGCTATCCGAACCATAAAATTCACATTTCGAGCCCGATATCAAAATTTC
>MU788435.1:41111-53855 GCA_026770625.1 Nicotiana glauca
TCGAATTTTCTCAAAAACCTTCAAATTTCTATCTTTAGCCAAACGGCTCCAAAATAACCTACGAACCTCCGAATTCACTTCCGATCGCGCTCCCAAATCCAGAATCACCATACGGAGCTACTCCCAGTCTCGGAATCCCAAACGGACATCAATAACACTAAAATGCATTTTAAGCCAAACTGATGCAATTTCTTCTAAAATGCTATCTTCCACAATAGTCGTCAAAACGCACCCGGGTTATCCAAAACCCGATCCGGGTATACGCCAAGTCCGAAATCATCATACGAACCTGCTGGAACCTTCGGATCCCGATTCCGAGGTCATTTACTCAAAATTCCAATCTTAGTTCATTTCTTCAAATTTAAGCTTTCAAAATGAGAATTTCCATTTAGATTTGACGCCAAACTTCGTGAATTTTAATTCTAACCATACACACAAGCCAATATACCTGAGATGAAGCTGCTCAGGGCCTCAAACTGCTGAATGACGCGCCGGAGGTCAAAACGACCGGTTGGGTCGTTACAACATGTATACACATATATTACATCATAGCTAGCACATGTATATGAGTTGTATAGTAGGTGTAATTAGGTGTATGGCAACTAATAGATTAGGTGAATTAGTATTATAAATAGGCCTTGTAATCTTCTCTTCTAAGATATGAAATATAGAATTTCTTTGGTTTCTAACATGGTATTAGAGCATTGAAGTTTTTCATCAGTTTGTTGCTGGGAAGTTTTTTTTTCCCATTCAAATTATTTTTGTTCAGAATAGTCATTCGCTGCTTTGATTCTATTTCACTATTTCCGGCCACTTTTTGCCCCCGCCGCTTCTTTACAGATTTTTCTACTCAGTATTCCGACCAAAGTGGTACTGTCAGATTTTTTTTTTTTCTGACAACTTTCATTTTCCAAGATCACTGTTCACTGCATTGTTCACTACACTGTTCAAATTTCATTGCACTGTTCACTGCACTGTTCAAATATCACTGTTCACTTTTCACTGCAGTGTTCAAATATCACTGTTTAGTGTTCACTGCAGTGTTCAAATTTCACTGCATTGTTCTTGACTATTTGATTCTGCTATTTTTCGGGTGCAAGATGACTAAAACGAAACCTACCGTTGATGTCATTCCGGTTATGTCCAAAATTACGGAGAATAAGTTCATAGGTTCTAATTACATGGATTGGAGTAAGACGATCCGTCTCTATTTGCAGAGCATCGACAAAGAGAACCACTTGGTTGATGATCCACCCAAGGATGAGACTAAATCAGTCTGGTTAAAGGAGGATGCAAAATTGTTTCTCCAAATCAAGAATTCGATGCACAATGAGGTAAATGATCTAGTTTCTCATTGTGATTATGTGAAGGATCTAATGGATTATTTAGATTTTTTGTACTCTGGCAAAGGAAACTTGTCTCGCATGTATGATGTGTGCCAGGCATTTTACCATCCATCTATGCAAGATCGCTCTCTCACCACTTACTTCTCAGAGTTTAAGAAGGCGTATGATGAGCTTAATGTTATACTGCCGTTTAGTCCAGATGTGAAGGTACAACAGGCTCAGCGTGAACAACTGGCGGTCATGAGTTTCCTTGCTGGTCTTNGAAGAGTGTTGCGTACTGAAAAGTCTCATCTAGGTCCGACAGCCACGATCGATAGTGGTGATCTGCTTAGCCGCGTCCAAAAGAATAGGAGTCATAGTAATCGCAATCGGAATAGCGATAGTCGAGACCTAAAGCAAGGGGAAGTTGAATGTTTTTATTGTCGTGAGCTCGGTCATACCATACGTTATTGTGTGAAGCTTCAGAATAAGAACAAAAGATCTAAGTATGCCAACATCTCCACTTCCGATACTATTTCACCATCTCAGTCATCATCTCTTCCTATCAATACTATCCCCGAGTCAGGTAAAACCACAAAGTGTCTCCTCTCTTCGTCATTCAAATGGGTCATTGATTCTGGTGCCACAGATCATATGACAGGTAACTCTAAACTCTTTTCCACTTTTCAGTCACCTACCCAATGTTCCACAGTTACTTTAGCCGATGGGTCTACCTCATATGTTTTAGGGTCCGACACTGTTAACCCAACATCTTCTCTTTCCCTTAGTTCCGTCTTAAATTTGCCTGATTTTTCTTTCAATCTAATATCTGTCAGTAAACTTACTCGTACTCTAAATTGTTGTGTCTCATTTTTTCCCAATTATTGTTTTTTTCAGGATCTTACGACGAAGCAGATTATTGGTAAAGGTTTTGAGTCTGGGGTCTCTATGTTCTTGAATCACAGGTGCTGAAATCCATTTCTTGTTCAACTGTGTTGTCTCCCTTTGACGTACACTGTCGATTAGGTCATCCATCCTTGTCTAGTTTGAAGAAGTTATATCCTCAGTTTCAGAGTATTTCCTCTTTAGATTGTGAGTCATGTCAGTTTGCTAAACACCATCGCCTTCCTAAAGTTTCTAGAGTCAATAAACGGGTCGACTTACCTTTTGAGTTAGTTCACACCGATGTCTGGGGTCCATGTCCTATTATCTCTAAAACTGGTTTTAGATATTTTGTTACCTTTGTGGATGATCATTCTCGTGTTACTTGGTTATATTTAATGAAAAATCGTTCGGAGTTGTTTTCAATTTTTTGTGCTTTTTGTGCTGAAATAAAAACTCATTTTAATGTTTCCGTTCGTAATGTAAGGAGTGACAATGCAAAAGAATATTTTTCGGATTTGTTTAAAGATTATATGGCTACAAATGGCATTCTACATCAATCTTCTTGTGTTGACACCCCTTCTCAAAATGGGGTTGCGGAACGAAAAAATAGACATCTTCTTGAAGTAGGACGAGCACTCCTCTTTCAAATGAAAGTGCCAAAATATTTTTGGGCTGATGTCGTCACTACAGCTTGTTTTTTAATAAATCGTATGTCATCTTCTGAACTTCATGGTAATATTACTTATAACATTCTTTTTTCCTCTAAACCATTATTCCCTATTGAACCCAAAATATTTGGTTGTACTTGTTTTGTTCGTGTTGTTCGTCCACAGGTAACTAAATTAGATCCAAAGGTCCTTAAGTGTGTGTTCTTAGGGTACTCACGTCTTCAGAAAGGTTATCGGTGTTATTCTCCGGATCTCAAAAGGTACTTAGTGTCTGCCGATGTCACATTCCATGAAAATTATCCGTTCTTTTCTTCATATGTTTATAACAGTCCTGAGGAAGAAGATGATACTTTGGTCTACACTGTCACACATCCAGTTAGTTCTCCAACACCTCTTCCTCAGTCACCCGTTTCCCTAGATCCACCATCCGAGCAGCCACCTGTTCTTCGTGTGTATACCAGGCGACAACAAACCTCAGAACCCGATCCTTTACCTACTTCTGGTTCGTCGGTAGATCCAACCTCCTGTGTTTCAGATCCTAGTTTGGATCTTCCTATTGCCATTTGCAAAGGTACACGACAATGTACTTATCATATTTCTTCTTTTGTGTCTTATGACCATTTGTCTACTTCTTCTAGCTCTTTTATTGCATCATTAGATTCTGCTCGGATACCTAAAACTGTTCGTGAAGCATTGTCCCACCCAGGTTGGCATGATGCAATGATAGAAGAGATGATGGCTTTAGATAAGAATGGTACTTGGGAGTTGGCCGATCTGCCCACTAACAAAAAGGCTATTGGGTGCAGGTGGGTATTTGCTGTTAAGTTTAACTCCGATGGGACAGTAGCTCGCCTTAAGGCACGCTTTGTTGCAAAAGGGTATGCACAGACCTATGGAGTCGATTATTTGGATACTTTTTCCCCGGTCGCCAAGTTAGCTTCTGTTAGATTATTCATTTCCATGGCAGCTACTTATGATTGGCCTCTACATCAGCTTGATATAAAGAATGTTTTTCTACATGGAGATCTTCGAAGTATATATGTAGCAACCACCTGGGTTTGTTGCTCAGGGGGGGTGTGGAAAGGTATGTCATCTTTGAAAATCTCTTTATAGGCTGAAACAGAGTCCCCGTGCTTGGTTTGGCAGATTTAGTGAGGCTGTTCTAGAATATGGGATGAAGAAAAGCAATTGCGATCATACGGTGTTCTATAAAAAGTCTGATGATGGTATTCTTTTATTGGTAGTATATGTTGATGACATCGTTATTACTGGAAGTGATATTGCAGGAATTTCAACTCTAAAGTATTTCCTTCACACTCAATTTCAGACAAAAGATTTAGGGCAACTAAAGTATTTTTTTAGGAGTTGAAGTTACACGGAGCAAGAAAGACATCTTCTTGTCCCAAAGGAAATATACTCTTGACTTGTTAGCTGAAACTGGAAAGTTGGGATCTAAACCATGCAGCATGCCAATGGTTCCTAACACACAACTCGTGAAAGAAGACGGTGAGTTATTCGAAAATCCAGAGAAATATAGGAGATTGGTTGGGAAACTGAACTATCTTACAGTAGCTCGTCCCGATATCGCATACTCTGTCAGCATTGTGAGTCAGTTTATGTCTTCCCCAACAGTCAAGCATTGGGCGGCTCTGGAGCAGATTCTTTGTTATCTAAAGGGATCTCCAGGACGGGGTCTAGTATATAAGAATAATGAACACACTAACATTGAGTGTTTCACAGATGCAGATTGGGCAGGGTCAAAAGCCGATAGGAGATCCACGACAGGATATTGCGTTTGTGTTGGTGGAAACTTGATTTCGTGGACGAGTAAGAAACAAAATGTCGTATCTCGATCTAGTGCGGAAGCAGAATACAGAGCTATGGCACAATTTGTGTATGAGGTTGTATGGGTACATCAACTATTAAGTGAAGTTGGCTTCCAAACTACATTGCCAGCAAAGTTGTGGTGTGATAATCATGCTGCTCTTCATATCTCCTTTAATCCTGTATTTCACGAAAGGACCAAGCACATTGAAATAGATTGTCACTTTGTTCGTGAAAAGATTCAACAAAAGCTCATCTCCACAGGTCATGTTAGAACTGGAGATCAATTGGGAGACATTTTCACAAAATCTTTGAATGGAACTCGAGTTGAATATATCTGTAACAAGTTGGGCATGATCAATATATATGCTCCAACTTGAGGGGGAGTGTTGAGATACAAGTTGTCTAGCACATGTATACACATATACTACATCATAGCTAGCACATGTATATACATGTACTACATCATAGCTAACACATGTATATGAGTTGTATAGTAGGTGTAATACAAGATTACAAGTTGTCTAGCACATGTATACATATGTACTACATCATAGATAGCACATGTATATGAGTTGTATAGTAGGTGTAATTAGGTGTATGACAACTAATAGATTAGGTGAATTAGTATTATAAATAGGCCTTGTAATCTTCTCTTCTAAGATATGAAATATAGAACTTCTTTGGTTTCTAACATTTACGATTAAGAAAATTTCCCGGAGACTAGTTCGTTATCAAGAAACATAATTTTAAAAAGAATCACTTTTTAATTGCAAGTTGCCAACAGCTGAAAATGCTAATCATTGTTCTTTCAAAGCTGCTGTTACCTTCAGAAGATAGAGAGCATTTTCCTTAATCAATTAAATGTACAGAGGAAGCATTTTAAATGTACAAGGCATTTAAAATCCAATAAAATGTTAAGATAAGGAGCATTTACCTGAGTCAATTATAGTCCTACTTTCAGATAAAAACATAAAGAGAAAGCAGCCTATAAACAATCATCTCCAAACTTGTAGCAGCACTTTTGCTTAACAGTCACGCTAAACAGTTAAATTTCACTAACCTTCACATTTATAAAAAGGAAACCCTGGCGTAAATGGTGAAGTTGCTGCCATTTGACCAGGAAGTAACGGGTTCGAGTCGTGGAGAGAGCCTTGTTACACCCTAGACGAATCCCACATCGATAAAACATGGGAGAGATGCTGGGTAAATAAGTGGAAAGGCCTTAGACTCTAGTGACATGTTTTAAAGTCGTGCGGGCCTAGGTCCAAAACGGACAATGTCACTAGTGCGTTACCATGTTACATATGGTATTTGAGTCACTCCGCGTGCAACCTTGAATGGTGGTGGGGAAACCTTAGCGAGACGCCGAGTCCCTAAGAGGGTGTATGTGACACCTTAGGCGAATCCCAAATGGACAAAACACAAGAGAGATGCTGGGTATATAAGTGGACAGGCCTTAGACTCCAGTGACGCGTTTAAACGCGTGAAGGCCTAGGCATAGAGCGGACAATATCACTAACGGGATAGGTAGTTACAAGCCTCTTCCAAAAATGCAGGATAAGACTGTGTACAATAGACCCTTGTGGTCCGGCCCTTTCCCGAACCCCGCGCATAGCGGAAGCTTAGTGCACGGATCTGCCCTTTAAACCAAAAGCACAATCTCTTTTTCCTTTTCTCTTATGTGGGTTTTATTTTTCTATACTCGAAACCTACAAAATTCTATGCCCTATCATTGGACTCAGAAAGAACAGTGACATTTTAGCCTTTTCTCCACTTCTCTACAGCTGCCACTTCAAATGACAGCCAATCCAAAAAATGAATCTTTATTTTTTGCATTTTCTCACCAAAAGAACAGAAGTTTGAGCAATGGAATTTTATAGAACTAACATGAACTTAAAAAAGAGCTAATTAAAACATGTCAGGAGAAGTAGCTGAATTAAGGAGCAAATTCAGATTTTCAAATAAAAGCAGAAGTTGGAACTTACCTTCTTTGTTTTGTTATTTTCAGCCCCAGAACACAGTCATCTGAAAAATCTTAGCTTTTCGCAATTTCTACCAATTTTCCACCAGAGTATAGCATCTTGTGTGATCACTATATAATAGCTTCAAAGTTTAAAATAATATATAACTGAATAAATAAATTTCCATGCATCTTATTTTATGCAAATATGGACTTCTGACGTAAGATTTGCACATGGACACAAACAAAAAAACAAAAACAAAAACAAAAAGTAACCAACAACAACTACAGAAGCAATAAATGATAGGTTGGTTTTAAGATCCATTTTGAGACAATACCATGTCCGTATAAAATCTATATATATATATTTGTACCATTGTGAAAAGTTGAGTATATTTAATGGAAACTGGTAGAATATGGCAAAAAGTGTTCACTTGGGAAGTTTCGTTACTATCATTGTTACTTTTTTCCGACAAATATTGACCACTATAACTTTATATCACTTTATTACTTTCTACTCTTGGATAGCATAAATTTGTCTTTTTTTTTTTTTGTAACAACAGTAACCCAATAAAATTTTACATGTTGTGGTCTGGAGAGGGTAGAGGGTACGCAGATCTTAGTTTCCGAAAAACTCTCGACTAAAGAAGACGAAAATAAATAATAGATAAATGAAGTAACAAAAGCCAGAAAAATAATAACAGCATAGTAAGAGTACAGTGTCTTTTTCCATAACGGCAAAAACAAAATTTAGAAGCTTAAAAATGAGAGAGAGAAGAGATGAAAATCTTTGTTTACTTTAAGTAAGTATAAATTTCTCATAAACTCAGTGGTGGTTTTATGGTTTATCAAAGAATCAGATACCATAAAATGCAGAGCATATTCACATGCAGATGCGGCGTCAGGATTTGAAACTTATGAGTTCGGAATTTTAAATCTTTTAAGTTACTGGGTTCAAAAATAATAATTTATACGCATTTAATGAATTTTTTAAAATAAATATATAGTTTGAACCAAAACTACTAAATTCAGCCGAACCCGTAAATTCTACTCTCCCTCCGCCCCTATTGACAGGACTGTGAAACTTGGAAATACTTACTTCTATGCAGAGAAAAACTTACTCGCACCTAATGTTTATACTAAGCAAATGTATCTAAAATATAAGTCTTGCATCTAATTATTTATGATCTAACCATAGCTATATGTATTTTTACTTTAATTTGTGGCTAGTATGATTAAATTACTTGTTTTGATGTAAACACTAAGCGTAAGCAATTTTTCCTCCGCATGGTGTTGCAGCAAATCAAATAGACGGATGACATGTCGTTTACATAACATTTATGAATTAATCATCGTCAATTAACACCTAATTCTGTGATTAGCGCTTCTTCGGAATTAATCTTGATTACTAACTTGATTGGTTTTCCACCATATTCCAAAAAATATACCTAAATGCTGAGCTTTTGACTCATCTACGCGTCAGTTTGGTTTTTCTTGTTTGGCCAATATATAGATTTCCAATGAAGGCAGAGCAGCTTGGTTTTTGTTAATTGTTTCAAGCTGTGTCATTCATGAATACTTAAATTGCATAATATATTCATAGAATGATTACTGTACGCAGATACCAGTTATTGTCACAATTCAACTTTTTCCTAGTACTGACTGGGAGCGTAGCCAAAATTTTGTGCAAGCACTATCAACCTATTGTCACGACTCAACTTTTAAGGTTTCAAGCATTCAACCATAATGTAAACTTTTAAGGTTTCAAGCCGTGACAAAGAGACAAATAAGAAAGGAGTCATTAGTTCATATGTCCTGTATGTAATACCAAAATTGTTTTATATAGCTGTAGCATACAACATTTATTATGTTCAGCTCCCAGGGAAAGGATTTGCCCTCTCTAGGTAAAAATGAACATACACTGTATAATTGTTGTTGTTGTTCAGTGTAAAGGGTTCAGTTTAGAGTTTTTATACAGTAACATTTTTTCACATCTACTCAAGAATAAATAGAACAATGAGGCCTAGGTTTTGGACTCAAAAAACCAGAGATAGATAACCTACATTGTCAAAAAAAGTTAGTCATTTCTTAGTGAAAATTCTATCAACATTCTATTCTCACAGCGCCGCTTTGCGATGAAATAAATTTGGGCTTTCTGTTGACTTGTTCCAAGCATTGGATGACATCTCCAACCTTAAAGTCAACCCAATTTTGAATCACAAGTCCACATTCATTCCCCTTTCCAACTGCTTCGACATCCTGCTTCTCACGCTTCAGCGATGCACAACATCCTTCGAAAACAACCTCACCACTTCTAAGAAGTCTCATTGTCGATGATCTGGTGAGTCGGCCATCCATCACACGACAACCAGCTATCTTAACGTCCTCTCCCTTTGCTTTGCTCCTTCCTTTAATCTCAAATATGCTCAGTACCTGTGCCTCTCCTGCAACCTGTGTCTCAAATGTCCCGGGGGCTTTTTCAACAATAGAATTGCCAATATCCTCTAAAAGATGATAGATCACACGATGAAGTTTTATCTGCAAATAATCACAATTACTGTAAGCATAAAATGCCATTTCCATTTTATTTTTTTAATAAAGGGGACCATTCCTTTTCTTTTTGTTTTTGGATAACCGTATTGTCCGGACTAGCTTACGCGCACCTCGATCCGACTAATTCCATGGGATACCTCTACCTCCCACCAGCAATGGGGAACCATTTCCGTTTTATTTTACTCTTATAGAACTTTTAAATTAAATTCCAGCATGTAACAGGACCATTCAGAATATTCCCATGTTTGCAGCATTCAAATGAGAAATGATGACTACATTTTGTATAAACCAGAATAAGTACCTTAACGCCAGCTTGAGTTGCTGCTTGACTTATCGAACTAGGTGGATTTCGTATGTTAAATCCGACAATAAATGCCCCACAAGCTTGTGCTAGATCCACGTCAGACTCAGAAATAGACCCCACTCCTCCATGGACAATGTTCACGAAAACCTATTAGAAGGATAAATTTTCACAATTTTGAAACTGAAGTTTCTCTAAAGAGTATGAATCAATGTCCATGAACATTAAAACAGAGTTGATCAAATATATATAAACAGCATTTGTGTGACCTGAGGACTATCCAAACTCTTCAATGCATCTGTGACGGCTTGAACAGTTCCTTGAACATCTGCTTTTACTATCATTGTCATTTCAACCCTCTTTGGCTTCTCTTCTCCTTCTTCGTCTTCTGAATTAGCTTCTGCTATTAAAGCTCCTGATTTTTCCGCTTGCATCTTCCTAAGTCTATCTTTTTCAAATTTCTTTTTCCTCCCTTCACTAAGCATCCTTGCTCTTTCCTCAGAGTGGACGACGGTAATGTCATCACCGGCCATCGGAAGCCCCTTGAGTCCTTCGATCTCCACAGGCATAGCCGGTCTGGCCCTATCGGTTGATTTTCCTAGCATATCCCTGATAGCCCTGATCTTTCCCCACTCAGTACCTACGACAACATGCTGACCACAGACAAGGGTTCCAGCTTTCACTATTGCAGTAGCCAGTGGACCCCGTCCCCTATCAACCCTTGCTTCGACCACATAAGCTTGGGCAGGTCCATCTACGCGTGACTTCAGATCCATTAACTCAGCCTGGAGAAGCAACGCCTCCTCCAGCTTATCCAACCCGATTTTAGTTACAGCAGAGACTTCAACAACCTGAACATCTCCACCCATCTCTTCGAGAGCCAAGCCTTCTGTTGCGAGCTGGATCTTCACTCTTTCAGGATTTGCTGCTGGTTTGTCACATTTATTAACAGCAACAACAATGGGAACATCAGCTGCTTTTGCATGGGACATCGCTTCCAGCGTTTGTGGCATAACGCCGTCATCAGCAGCAACTACCAAAACAACAATGTCAGTGACTGCTGCACCTCTTTGTCGCATAGCACTAAATGCCGCATGACCAGGAGTGTCAAGGAAAGTGATCGATGCCCCAGAAGGCATTCCAACAACAAACGCACCCAAATGCTGAGTTATGCCTCCAGCTTCTTTAGCAGCCACAGATGTGAGACGTAGAGCGTCTAAAAGGGATGTTTTACCGTGGTCAACATGACCCATCACTGTAACCACTGGCGGACGTGGCAGGACTTCAGCACCTTCGTTTGAATGCAGCCTCCTAACATTTACTCCAATTTCCTGTAAAGGAAACAAGTAAACATTTATGCTTAGAAGTTCAGACACTTTAATCAAATTGGACAGCAAGAGTAGATTCAACCTAACAAAAAAAAGGTTTTACCATCGCAACGAGCTCGGCAATGTCAATGCCAAGAGGATCATATTCTGAGTCAACTTTCTCCCCTACATTTATAAGGATATCCTGCAAGACAGATATTGACTCTCCACAACGCTTGGCGAGCTCAACAATTGTCATGCCTTCGAATATCTCTACTGTTTTATCTGATAAGGAGGAATTAGCAGCTCTTTTTAGTTTGGGAGGCACATAAGGAGCTTCAACAGGTGGCGAGGAATCCTTTGTCCTTTTCTTGAATTTCCCTTTCTTCTGTATCTTCAAACCCAAAGCTTCGGGTTCTTTTTTCCATGCCAGTGCTTCTAGACTAGCATGAAAATACCTAGAGGAAAAGAACAAATTATATTATCTCTATTACATCGACCAAAAGGTAACACTGTTAGTTTTTTCAGGCTGCCCATAGTCTTAACTTATCATTACCATGATTCGTATGATCTTAAATTTCGCCTTACAACGTTTAAATTCACTCTCAAAGAGAAAAACCACGGTGCAAAATTGTCCTTCCTGTCTATGGTGTGCTATAAAAGAAGTGCAATTAACTTCATGGAAAAGATAACAGCTCACCACTGATTACCAACTTGAACTATTACAAAATTATTCCCAATCAGTTCTGCCAAACTTTTTACTTAACCGTGGCAAATCACTAATCTGAAAAGAACACGACAACACAAATGCCATGCAAAACTTCAGTTAATTTGGGTACAAGTCACAACGAACCTTTATCAAACTTTAACCAAATACCCTTGTTTAGTTAAGGTATAACATCAACAATCTTGTGCCAATCGACGATTGCCAGGTGTAACTTGGAACCTAAATTGAGATGCGGCATAGGTATCTTTGTTGATCGACACACAAAGTATTCGACTTTTTATTCTAAAAGGAAATACGGAACAAAACAGGGCCTTAAGGATAACGCCGGTCAGAATAATATTCTATATTTGGGAATCATAGTCAACCAAGTCTATGTATTACGCTTGTTAGGTATCTGACTCGAGCAATTCTATGAATCGCCACATTAAAAACAGTTCTTTTTCTCCCATTAAATTTCATTAATATTATTATCTGCTTCCATATCTTAGGCTTGTGAATAACAATATATATTTATATTTTGCATATTAGCAGCAATACCAACCCACAATAAGGCAGGGAAAATGAACTTTGTTCCAATCATCTGTACCAGGACCAGTATTTGGAGGTCAAATAAACGTTACACTAGTCTGCACATTGTCATGATCATGGGCTGCTTAACGTAGATTACTAATGAAATCTGCTGACTAAAACTTCAGAAGAAATCAAAATTTCCGCATGCTTCAAGTATATAATTTCATTTGCTATTCTACATGGGAAGGTATCTATTCTGCTACTAGGTATCCCTTAATGAATTTTCTATGGGTTATTTTATACATGCCCCACTTCAACTCATTCAAATATTTCCTCTCTCCTTTCTTCTTCCCTTCCTACAGAAGAGATTATGGTCTCTTTCACTCCAACTATCTTTCACATAGCATAATCCTCCCCTTCTCAACCACACAGTAAAGAAAAGAGTTCAAGAGTCCAGCAATTGTAGTGAAATGGTTGAAAGATCATTCTCTTCTAAGGGATTTCCTTCAACAGGAAAAATTGGAGACCTTTAACATCTGGAAAGCACAACAACAACAACAACAACCCAGTATAATCCCACAAGTGGGGTCTGGGGAGGGTAATATGTACGCAGACCTTACCCCTACCCCGTGGGCAGAGAGGCTGTTTCCAGGAGACCCTCGGCTCAAGACATCAACAAGA
>MU788435.1:64689-74743 GCA_026770625.1 Nicotiana glauca
GTAAATGGATTTTTAAAAGAAAAATGAAAGATGATGGCACTATTGATAAATTTAAGGCAAGACTTGTTGTCAAAGGGTATAGACAACGAGAAGGTCTTGACTACTTTGATACATATTCTCCGGTGACGAGAATTACGTCCATACGAACGCTAGTAGCTTTAGCTGCAGTTTATGGTCTTGAAATTCATCAAATGGACGTAAAGACAGATTTGGAGGAAGAAATCTATATGGAACAACCTAAAGGGTTTGTTGTTCCACATAAAGAAAAGAAGGTATGTAGACTTGTTAAGTCCCTCTACGGACAAAAACAAGCACCCAAACAATGGCATGCGAAATTTGACCAAATAATGTTGTCAAATGGTTTTAAGATAAATGTGTGTACATTAAAAATGTTCCAAATCACATAGTTATTGTTTGCCTATATGTGGATGATATGCTGATAATGAGTAATGACATTGCAAACATAAATACTACTAAGCGTATGCCAACTAGCAAGTTTGATATGAAAGACTTGGGAGTTGCGGATTTAATTCTGGGGATTAAGATCCAAAAGACTTCTCAAGGTCTAGCATTATCACAATCTCATTAAATTAAGACAGTACTTGAAAAATTCAAGCACTTGGGCTTTAAAGTTGCAAATACTCCAATTGACGTGAATCTTGCATTAGCAAAGAACAAAGGCCAAAGCATATCACAATTGGATTATGCTCGTGTGTTGGGATGCTTAATGTACATCATGAATTGTACGCGACCAGACATAGCTTGTGCTATAAGTAAACTGAGTCGATACACGAGTAATACAAGTCAATCTCATTGGATGGCCATGAAACGAGTTTTGGGATATTTAGAACATACCCAAAACTTTGATTTGCACTACAGTAAATATCCTGCGGTGATTGAAGGATATTGNTGCTCAACAATGGAGCCTGAGTTCATAGCCTTAGATAAAGCCGGTGAAGAAGCTGAATGGCTCCGGAATTTCTTGGAAGACATTCCATTTTGGCCCAAACCGTTGGCACCAATATGCATACATTGCGATAGCCAAGCGGCAATTGGAAGGGCTGGGAGCGTTATGTATAACGGTAAATCTCGTCATATACGACGAAGACATAAAACCGTTAGGCAATTACTCTCTAGAGGAATTATCACGATTGACTATGTAAAGTCAAGTGATAATGTGTCGAATCCACTTACAAAAGGCCTAATTAGAGAGGTAGTTGAGAAATCATCGGGGGGAATGGGACTATGGCCGAGAACAAGTCATTGTGGCGGTAACTCTACCTAGAAGACTGGAGATCCCAAGATCTAGGTTCAAGGAAATCAAACAAAGTCATTAATGACGGTTCAACATTGCCAACTAAAAACTTGGTCCATTCTCGTGATGAGACAATGTTCAGTACCAAGGATAAAGCATTAAGGCTTTTTAATGGTTTCTAAATTTGATACGGCGTATATCAAATAGTGTATCTACAGGATGACACGTTTAGAAATCACCTATGTAAGTGTGAAGTGTTAGCCGCTTCAAGGAGAATTCTGCAAGGCCAATTCTCTATGCACTTATGAAATCAGGCGGTGTTCATGGCTGAAACGAACACAACAATGAGAACCAAAGACGGTTAAGAGTTGGTTGTGTAACTTATGGTTGTCTAGGTATACACTAAAGTTCGACGATTCAAAGACATCAAATCTACCGATTGACCGAATATATCCGACATAAGTTCACTACGGAAAGTTCAAAGGAAAACCTACTTATCCAGATGCAATTAATCTTTGCTTGCGAATCACACAAGTTTTTCATGCATACTTCCGTGATATAGCCATTCCCCATTCATGTAGGGGATTGTTGAGTTTTTGTTTAAGATGGAATAGTCTTAAAATGAGAGTGAATGGAAAATGAAGGGAAAACGAAATTGAGTAAAATTTTAAGTTTCCTTCTCTTTTTAATGAGACATTGTCCCACATTGGTATAGGATAAGAATTTTGGTGGGTTTATATACAAATGCACTTCATGTAGCTCTTAAAGAGTTAGGAAGAAGACAAGCCTCGCATCGTCGTCGTCGTCGCTCGCTCGGCTTCAGATTTGGATTTGGATTTGGTCAAATGATCGATTGATTAATTTTTTTTGGACCAAATTTATTTGTTAATAGTAAATATTAATGTGATATAATCCGTGTTTGTAACAGATGTTTTCCAATCCATGTATTATCTTGCAATAACAGTCGCCTAGTGCTCCTCCCACCATGGCCAAGTGCTCCTCCCACCAAGCAAGTGCATACTCCACCATGGAGAGGGGGGACAGATTTCTCTCCACTAACTGCTATAAATAGAGCAGCGGTTGGAGAGATATACACTTGAGATACGCTCGACATACACTCTGTATACACAGAAAATGTATTGCAACTCCTCAGTAAGAACTCAACATCGGCTATACAGTGCATTCCTTTCTCTCATAATTTACATTCGACTTCTGAGTTCTCCTCCCTTATTCTGCATTGTTTTTAAACTACAAACAAAGCATTCGTAACTGTGATTTGCTGCCGAACTTTGTGTTTGCTGAAACACTGGGGTTTGAAGTACCGCTACACCAGTGTGTAATTCGTTCTATCCTGGGAGGAAATAATCCATAACCTTGGGTACTAGGAGGGGATTAAATTCCTTAAGGAAACACTGTGAATTCAGTGGGCTCGAATTAATTACTGTCTTATTTATATTTACGTTTATACGCTAACGTTTTATTTTTCCAGAATTATTATTGACAAATACAGGATAATAAACAAAGGGAACCAACAAATCAACACTATGATCAAATTCAAAACCCTGCGCTAAAAATAGAAGATAATTGCATACCCTCAAAATTCCCTCTAAATCCGTAACACCCCTCTTCCCAAGGCAATGACCCCTTAGCAATCACTTAACTACGTCTCAATCTGAGACTAGTGGAGATTTCCTATATACAACAACAACAATAAAAAACCGAGTGAAATCCCACAAATCGAACCTGGGAAGGGTTGTGTGTACGCACACCTTACCCCTACGTTATAAGAGTAGAGAGGCTGGAGATTCCCTATATATACACTCTATATCTATTCCGCTTTATTCGAGCCTATGTACATATAAAATCTAGCTACATATACAAACTGAAGAAATTCCCATTCTTAGGAAGATTTTGCACTGCATAATTTTATCAATCAACTCCGTCTCAATCTGAAACAAGTGGGGTCTGGCTATATGAATATTCTATATATATTCCACTGTATTTGAGTCATCTCACATATAACGCAAGTATAGATACATATACAAACTGAAAAAGTTCACACTTGTATGAAAACTTTAGATTGAAAAGATAAAATTCAGATACTTTTAAACCCTTTAGAGCTTCCAACATATCAAAAAAGAAAGATGATACATGTATAAGAGAGCCTAATTATAGGTCAAACTATAATCTTGATAAATAATGAAGTACAAAGGGAAAAAAAGAGCTTGAGTTGAATGACCTGGTAAAAAATAGCAGCTTGGATCTGATAATGAGGTGAAAATTTATGGTGTGAAAATATCAAATTCTTGAAAGCACCCACCAACAGTTTAATGGGTTTTTTTCTGTGAATTTTTGTGAGTGTGTGTGTGTGTTTCTGTGTTGAGGGTGCGAGACCAGAAAGGAAGAGGAGAAGAGGCTTACCGGTTGAAAAAGGATTTTCAGTTCATATTTTTTATTTTCATATTCTTTTCTTTTTTGTTAGGGTAAGAATTAATTGTCACGCCGTTTTAAAGGAAAGAAACAAAAAGGTTTTATTAATTGTGCTTTTAAGAAATTTTATAAGTTTTCTTAGACAAACTTTTTTTTTAAAACGCCACAAAGGCACTTGTCTTCTAAAAAAGTCTTCAGAAATCGTTCTTCGTTTTTCCAATTTTAACCAATTTAATTGAAGACTACATATAGATTATGATTATGCATTTATTTAAAAATAAAAAAGCAAGACATTTCTAGAGAACATTATTAATTCTAAATACTATACTTTGCTTGAGCCGCGATGTACCCGCGTTCTTTACCTTACCCATTATACTTTTCAGATTATATTTGTGGGTTACACTGGGTTCTTATTTTTGTTCTTTTTTGTAGTAAAATTTCTTGCTTTATCTCTATATTTCCTTGAGCCGAGAATCTATTGGAAATAACATTTCTATTTTCAAATGAGCTAGGGGTAAAGTGTGCGTACACACTATTTTTTTCATACTACATTTATGGGAATACACTCAATTTGTTATTGTTGTTGTAATAAAAAAATTCAAGAAAGAAATTTTGTGAGTGTTCCTAAAGTTACTTTTTGAAAAGCAAATCGAGGCACTTTCTTTAGAAAAGATATTTAGAAAACGTTTCTACAAAATGAAAATTATAAAAAACATAAAATTTGTGCGACCAACTTCTATACAACAATGTCCCAATATGATCCTGGGAAGGGTAATATGCCATAAATATTTATGATAACAACGTCCCAACTTCTATATTTACCATAAATATTTTTGGGCTTACTTATCAAATAAAATCATTTTCTAGGGTTTAAGAAATTGGGATTTTCTTAAAAGAGAAATTCAGCAGATATATAAGAATGCAATTCCACTTCTGATTGACAAACTCCAAATTAGATAATCATTTGCAAATCTTCATTGTAGAACGTTAAATGTATTACTCCCTCCGGTCCAAAATAAATAATTTTTTGGTCTTTTTTTGTGGTTCAAAATAAGTGATTTTTTCAGTTTTTAAGAATAAATTAATTATTTTTTTCTTACATTGTCCTTGGAATAAATAGTATTGGAATATGTGTTAGGAGTGTTTATGTGAGATAGTAAAAGTTAATATGGTCAATTCCATTGCTAATTAATGATAAAAGATTGATTTCTTAATTTGTGTGAAAACATCCAAAAATCACTTATTTTGAACCGGAGGGGTATCTTTAAGTTGTTAAACGTTTGCACGCACTTTCATATTGGAATAAATCGGGAGAAATTCAAAAATAGCCAGATTTACCAATGGTCGTTGAAAAATAGCCAAGTTTCAAAAGTCATCGAAATTTAGCCACTTTAAATCTAAGCGAAAACACTGTTCAAAATCCGAAAAAATACACCCGTAAATTTTACGGGAGTTCCAGCATAAGTATGCTTGAACTCCCGTAAATTTTGCGGGAGTTCCAGGATAACTATGCTGGAACTCCCGCAAATTTTACGGGAGTTCAAGCATAATTATTGTGTTCCTATTTATGTGTCTACACCGGTGGGCGATTCTATTATGGTCGATCGAGTTCATCGGTCTTGTATTATGGTGATTGGGGGGCTTGAGACCCATGTTGACTTATTGCTCTTAGATATGGTCGACTTCGATATTATATTAGGAATGGACTCGCTATCTCCATATTATGCTATCTTGGATTGCCATGCCAAGACTGTGACCTTAGCTCTGCCGAATTTGTCTCGTATAGAGTGAAAAGGAATTTCTGGTCATACTAACCGCAGTGTTATTTCATATGTTAAGGCTCGACGTATGGTTGAGAAAGGGTGTTTGGCTTATCTAGCCTATGTTCGTGATTCCAATGCCGAGGTTCCCTCTATTGATTTTGTACCAGTGGTTCGTGAGTTTCCTGAAGTTTTTCCTTCAGACCTGCCGGGTATGCCACCCGACAGGGATATTGATTTATTTTTTTGCATTGATTTCGCTCCGGGCACACATCCCATCTCTATTCCACCATATCGCATGGCCCCGCCGGAGTTAAAGGAATTGAAGGAACAATTGCAGGATTTACTTGAAAAATGTTTCATTAGACCCAGTGTTTCGCCGTGGGGTGCGCCGGTACTATTTGTAAAGAAGAAAGATGGTTCGATGAGAATGTGCATTAATTATCGGCAATTGAACAAGGTTATAATAAAAAATAAAAATAAAAAATAAGTACCCACTGCCGCAGATTGATGATTTATTTGACCAACTTCAGGGTGCCAAGATGTTTTCAAAGATAAACTTGAGATCTAATTATCATCAGTTGAAGATTAGGACATCTGATGTTCCTAAGACAGCATTCCGCACTCGGTACGGACATTATGAATTCTTGGTCATGTCTTTTGGGTTGACAAATGCCCCAACAACTTTTATGGAATTGATGAATCGAGTGTTCATGCCTTATTTAGACTTGTTCATGATAGTCTTCATTGATGACATATTAATATACTCCCGCAATCAGGAGGAGCATGTGCAACATCTCAGAGTGGTTCTCCAGACTCTGAAAAATAGTCAACTTTATGCAAAATTTTCAAAGTGTGAATTCTGGTTGAGTTCAGTTGCATTCCTGGGTCATGTGTGACGGCATAAGGTATACAGGTTTATCCAAAGAAAATTGAGGCAGTCAAAAACTGGCCTAGACCAACATCAGCCACAGAGATTCGGAGTTTCTTAGGATTAGCAGGTTATTATCGGCGGTTTGTGGAGGGGTTTTCATCTATTGCGACCCCGATGACCAGATTGATCTAGAAAGGTGTCCAGTTCGAATGATCAGATGAATGTGAGGCGAGCTTTCAGAAGCTCAAGACAGCCTTGACCACAGCACCGGTATTGGTTTTGCCCACAGGTTCGGGACCCTATACGGTCTATTGTGATGCTTCCCGTATTGGGTTTGGTGCAGTGTTGATGCAGGATGGCAAGGTCATTGCCTATGCTTCGAGGTAGTTGAAAATTCATGAAAAGAACTATCCAGAACATGATCTGGAGTTGGCGGCGATTGTTCACGTATTAAAGATATGGATGCATTAATTGTATGGCGTGGCATGTGAAGTATTCACCGATCATAAGAGTCTTCAGCACCTGTTTAAATAGAAGGAGTTGAATTTGAGGCAGAGAAGGTGGTTAGAATTGTTGAAGTATTATGGCATCACCATTTTATATCACAGATTAAAATTGTTGTAGTTCTAGCCTTGTTGAAGTATTGTGGTACGCCTACCACAGATTATATTGAAATGGGAGCGAGTGGTACGCCTACCACAACTTATATTGATTACTATTATTGGCCATAGTTACCGGTGACATATTGTGTACTGTGTTGATAATGAAATGGGAGCGAGTGGTGCACCTACCACAGATTATATTGAAATGGGAGCGAGTAGTACGCTTACCACAGATTAAATTGAAATGGGAGCGAGTGGTACGCCTACCACAACTTATATTGATTACTGTTATTGGCCATAGTTGCTGGTGACATATTGTGTACTGTGTTGATAACAAAATGGGAGTGAGTGGTACGCCTACCACAAGATATTAATTGAAATGGGAGCGGGTGGTATGCCTACCACAAGATACGAAATGAAGATGGGATCGAGTTTCACACCTGTAACAAGATGAGTTGAACTTGAAAGTGGCTTTAATTCCTTCATTCTATTTCTTCTATTATATTTTGTTGCTACCCCAGAGCATGTTTTCCCTTCCCAAATATTTAACGTTGTTTCCTGTCATTCTTGTTGTATATATATTTTTTGAACTGTACATGTTTATGTGAGTGTCTAGTTCTAGCCTTGTCACTACTTCGCCGGGATAGGCCAGATACTTACCAGCACATGGGTTCGGTTGTGCTGATTCTACACTTTGCACTCTTTTACGCAGATACAAGTTTCGGATAGCAGTAGCAGTAGTAGTGCGAGTGTTAGTATTTCAATCAGCGAGACACCGAGGTAGCCTTGCACGCGTCCGCAAGACCTTACGTCTCCTCTATCTTTGTTTTCAGTTTATTATCTCTTGTATTCGAGACAAACAATTTTATATTTCTTTCAAACGGTTGTGTTTAGTATTCTTAGAAGTTCGTGAGTATTGTGACACCAGTTCTTGGGTAGTGATTTATGTTTGGATTTATATATCACATCTAGTAACATTTACTAAGTCTTCCGCTAAATTAATTTATTCCGATGTAATCATATTATTATTGCTAAATGTTTTAAAATAAGAGTTGTAAAAATGGAAAGATAAGTAAGAGTTGGCTTGCCTAACTCCCACTAGTAGGCGCCATCACGACTCCCGATGGTGAGAAATCCGGGTCGTGACAAGTTGGTATCAGAACTTTAGGTTGCATAAGTCTCACAACTCATGAACAACCTTAGTAGAGTCTGAAGGATCGGTACAGAGACGTCTGTATTTATCCCCCAGAGGCTACAGAGTTAGGGAAAATTTCACCTTTATTCTTTCCTGTCGTGCGAATTTGTTCTTCAAATGCCAATTGAATTTCTACTCTATTCTTCCACAGATGGAAAGAACACACGCTTCCTCATCTACTGATCAACAGCCTGAAGCCCAGGCATCCGCTCCCGCTAGGGGTAGAGGCCGATGTCGAGGCCGTCCTAGAGGCCGAGGTAGGGGCAGAGCTCAGCCCCGAGCAGCAGCACCAGTGGCGGAGCCTCAGATTCATGTTGAGGAGGAGGTTCCAGCCCCAGCAGCTCAAGTAGGCCAAACTCATATCCTAGAGGGGTTCATTATTACCCCAGTTCTTCAGGATGCTCTAGTCCGATTAGTAGGCTTCATGGAAAGTGTCGTCCGAGCGGGTCTGCTTCCAGTAGAACCAACCACTTCTCAGGCTGAAGGAGGGGTTCAAACTCCTGTTACGCGCACTCCGGAGCAGGTAACTCCCCAAGTGCAAGCTCCGGTGGTTCAACTAGTTGTGGCAGGTCAGCAGGGTATAGTGGCTCAGGCCGGAGGAGAGATTATTTTTCATAAAGGCGGCCAGGGGTCGGATAAGAGGCCCCGCCATGTAGGAAGATTTAGTGGTACCTCGTCTGGAGGTAGAAATTCTTATGGTATAGGCCATCCTCCTGGGCCTTTCCAGTCAGCTCTCCAGGTCACTCATGGTACTTCAGGTGGTCATTCAGGTCCACAAGGCCAGTCTCAGTTTCCCCAGCCACGACATTCACGTGGATGTTATGAATGTGGTGAGTATGATCATCTCAGGAGGCCTTGCCCGAGGTTGAGGGGCACTCAGCCATAACATTCGAGCTCTTGCCATGTTTGTGGTGACCCGATGCACATTTTCAAGTATTGCCCTCGAGCTTTAGGCAGCTCTCAGCATCAGAGTTCTCGTGCTATGATTCAAGCACTAGGTGTTCAACATCCCGTCCAGCCAGCTAGAGGTGGGGGCAGAGGTCGTAGAGGTGGAGGTACAGGTCATAGAGGTGAAGCTCAGACCACCAGAGGTGTAGGCCAGCCAGCAGCCAGGCAAGAGGCTGAGCCTTCAGATGCAAACATTACAAGTAATATTTTTGTTTTCGATAGAAAAGCTTCAGTGTTTTTTGACCTGGGTCTACATATTCGTATATGTCATCTTATTTTGCATCGTACTTGGTTTTGCCTAGTGATTCCCTCAGTGTTCCTATTTATGTGTCTACACCAGTGGGCGATTCTATTGTGGTCGATCGAGTTCATCAGTCTTGTATTGTGGTGATTGGGGGGCTTGAGACCCGAGTTGACTTATTGCTCTTAGATATGGTCGACTTCGATATTATATTAGGAATGGACTGGCTATCTCCATATCATGCTATCTTGGATTGCCATTCCAAGACTGTGACCTTAGCTCTGCCGAATTTGCCTCGTATAGAGTGGAAAGGAATTTATGGTCATACTAACTGCAGTGTTATTTCATATGTTAAGGCTCGACGTATGGTTGAGAAAGGGTGTTTGGCTTATCTAGCCTATGTTCGTGATTCCAGTGCCGAGGTTCCCTCTATTGATTCTGTACCCGTGGTTCGTGAGTTTCTTGAAGTTTTCCCTTCAAACCTGTCGAGTATGCTACCCGACAGGGATATTATTTTTTTTGCATTGATTTGGCTCCGGGTACACAACCCATCTCTATTCCACCATATCGCATGGCATCGCCGGAGTTAAAGGAATTAAAGGAACAATTGCAGGATTTACTTGAAAAGGGTTTCATTAGACCCAGTGTTTCTGTTACAACCCATATCCGCATGTGTTAGTTCATGCCATACATTATTTAACACAAATCGAAGAAGGAATTATCCTTGAGATGATAAGAAGTTAATCCTA
>MU788436.1:1409-45543 GCA_026770625.1 Nicotiana glauca
AAAATAATGAATTACCAATTCAAATTTGGGAGTAGTTTCAAATTGGAGTTTTAAAAATTATTTTAAAATAAAAAACGAAAATAAAGAAATTAAAAAATTAAATATAGAACAAAAGTTATTGGTTATTATTTTTGAATTTAAATATATAAAAAAATAAAATAAAAACTAATATATATATATAAAAGTTATTTTATTTGAATTAATAAATATAGAAATCTTATAACTAAATATAATTAAAGAAAACAAAAATAAATATATAAAATAATAACTACCCATTCAAATTTGGGTGGGAGTAGTTTCAAGTTGGAGTTTGTAAATTATCTGAAAATAAAAAAGCTAAAAAAAATTAGCTGTAAAAAAAGAAAGAAAGATAAAAAAAAATATCCATTTAAATCGGGATGTAGTTTCAAGTTGGAGTTTTAAAATAAAAAATAAATTTGAAAAAATATTAAATTACCAATTCAAATTGGGGAGTTGTTTCAAGTTAGAGTTTTAAAATTATTTTAAAATAAACAAAATAAAAATAAAGACATAAAAAACTTTCAGAGAAAAAAATTTAATAAAGTAATATGCTAATAAAACTTGCTATTAGCAATGTAATAGTATTAAATATTAGATGATATAATAAAGAAAAATACATAACAAAAAACTTATTCAATGTGCTCCCTGTATAAGTCCTGTTAGTTTAGCAGAGATTTTGTTCATTAAAATTTAGATAATATTATTAAGAACAATAGAATAAAATTTAAAATAAAAAAATATTTCAACAGTAATAAATTATAGATCTTCTCATATATGACAAAAAGAAAGCGAATATTAAATATTGGTTAATATAATTAAAAAAATATAGAACAAAAAAGTTATTCACTAACTATATAATTACCTTTGATTTAATAGAGATTTCATTATTGGGTATATCGTGTTGACAAGTAAGATTACAATTGAATTTTATTAAAGCAATACAATCTAATAGGATCAAACAAGCCCGATTATAATTTAATTTAATTAATATTTTTAATGCTGACTGCGCATCGCGCGGGTACGACTACTAGTTTAATTAAAGGTGTCGGGTTCAACTTTCGGAAATGATGAAATTTCTGATAGGGAACGTTCTCTCTTTTAAAAGTCTTACACGATAAAAGTTTGAATTAGTCGAATTAGTGAATATTAGATAGATGAGAAATAAAATAGACGGACAAAATTGAAAAGAGGAAAAGAGCATTGATTGTGTATAATTAATATGCATAGGACCTTACATTAGCAGACCGCCACCTTTCACCAACAAAGCAAATTACGGACAGGCAATTCCAAATGGGCATAAAATGTTTATTTGTGTGTTTCAGATTTCAGGAGTTCCTGCAATTTTTTTTTTTTTTTTTTTTTTGAAAATTCACCAATTTTTATAGGTCAAATAATTTATTATATTTACTAATTAATGAAAATTTAGAGTATGATGGTCATTATTCAACTTTTTAAATATAAATTTAAGCTTATAAAAAAGATTTTTATACAAATTAAATAATCGATTGAATTCATTGTTAGATTGCGCGACTATTTAAAATAATTCTTTCAAAGAATTATTCGGCATGGTATCACCTTTCGTGCTTTTACACTCAAATGATATGGCACGGCATCACTCTTCGTGCTTTTACTCTCATGATATGGTACGACATCACCTTTCGTGCTTTATACTCTCATAACATAGCACGACATCACACTTCGTGCTTTACACTCACATAACATAGTACGGCTTCACCCTTCGTGCTTTACACTCTCCCTTACCAAGCATATGTATATCAATGACAAACAAAGTAGGAAGCATATATAACATCAAGAAGAGTATTTAAACGGATATTCCACTTGAACTTCAATCACAACTTTCAAGTCAATAATAGTTCAACAAAACCTCAAGAACCTTAGTTCATCCAACCCTTTTAATTGTTTGTCTTCATAGGGGTAATTTCTTAGACGTGGTATATTCACTGTTCTAGTGCCTACTCGCGTTACTGTTCTCGTAATAGTGCCTTTGAGTTGTTTTTAGATGTCGGGTTCCTAGCTTGTAGTCCTTCGTTCATGTTTCTTGTTCTTAGGGGTAGTGTTTACCAAATACCTTTTGCTTATAGTGGCGGTAGTGAACGAAGTGAGAGTAAGGTCATGTCCTCGGGTGGGGCTAGGGGTTGGGGTCCAGGGGTGGGAAGGGGTAAGAAAGCTTATAGGCTGAGAGTTGGGTCTTGGAACATTTGGCCGTTGACGGAGAAGTCTATAGAGTTAGGTAAGATTCTTCAAAAGAGAAAGATCAATATCGTGTGTGTTCAGGAGACTAGATGGATGGGTACTAGGGCACGGGATGTAGACGGGTTTAAATTATGGTACTCAGGAAGCGCTGGGGTAAGCATGGGGTAGGTATTTTAGTTGACATGGACCTCAGGGATCTCGTGGTTGAGATTAGCAGGGTAAATGATAGGTTGATGAGTATTAAGCTTGAAGTTAGTGGGTATACTATAAACGTGATTAGTGCATACGTTCCTCAGGTGGGTTTGGACCAGGAGGTCAAGAAGCAATTCTGGAAGGATTTGGACGAGATGGTTCGTACTTCGTAGTATCCCGCAAACAGAGAAGTTGTTCATTGGCAGAGATTTCAATAGCCATATTGGGGCTAGTTCTAGGGGTTATGATGCTGTGTATGCGGGTTCGATTTTGGGGATACGAATCTGGGAGATAATTCACTACTGGATTTCACTCGAGCTTTTGATTTGGTTATAGCTAACTCGAGTTTTCCGAAGAAGGAAGATCACCTGGTCACTTTCCAGAATTCAATGGGCAAGACTCAGATTGATTATTTTCTCTACAGGAAATGTGATAAAGGTTTGTGCACTAATTGCAAGATCATCCCAAGTGAGCACCTCACGACCCTATATAGGATCCTAGTTATGGACTTGGAGATCAAGAGTAGTAGGAGGAAGAGGGTGGTGTGTAGGCAACCTAAGATCAAGGCTCAGGAGTTAGGGGAGAAGTTGGTTGTTATGAGGGCCTGGATCAGTAAGGGGGACGTGTCTAGTATGTTGTTCACGACTGCGAATTGCATTAGAGTAGCTGCTACAGAGGTCATAGGGGTCACGAAGGTCTCTCCTGGGGGTCATAGAGGGGACTGGTGGTGGAATGGAGAGGTCCAAGGTAAAGTAAAAACTAAGAAAAATGCTTATTTGAAGTTAGTGGAAAGTACAAATGAGGAGGAAAAAAGGACTTATCGGGAGTGTTACATAAAGACAAAGAAAGAGGCAAGCAGTTACAATGGCTAAAATACGGTATTTGCTCGTTTGTACGAGGAGCTGGGGGGCGAATGTGGGGACAAAAAGTTGTACCGGTTGGCCAAGGTAAGGGAGAGGAAGGCCCGTGGCTTAGACCAAGTCAATTGCATCAAGGACGAGGATCGAAAAGTATTGATGGACGAGGCACTTATCAGGAGAAGATGGCAGACATACTTCCATAAACTGTTGAACGAGGAGGGGGATAGACACATTGTGTTCGGTGAGTTGGAGAACTCCAAGAGTCGACGGGATTTTGGGTACTATAGAAGGATTACGATAGAGAAGATGGAAGGGGAGACGCGTAAGATGTGCAGGGGCAAAGCGACGGGGTCAGACGAAATCCCGGTGGAATTCTGGAAGAGCGCGGGGCAAGCAGATTTGGAGTGTCTAAATGGTATGTGTAATGTTATTTCTAAGACAAAGAAGATGCCCGAAGAATGGAGGTGGAGCACGATGGTTCCGCTTTATAAAAACAAGGGTGATATCCAAAATTATAACAATCATAGGGATATTAAGTTATTGAGTCGTACTATGATGATCTAGGAGAGGGTGGTGGAGGCCAGGGTGAGGAGGTGCGTGTCTATTTTTGAGAATCAGTTTGGATTCATGCCGGTACGTTCGTGTATGGAAGTGATTCATCTGGTAAAGAGATTACTGGAGCAGTACAGGGAGGAATGTGAGTGGTGATTCAAAGCATTTCTCTGTGTGATGGGGTTGCACCAGGGGCCGGTTCTTAGCTCATTTTTATTTGCCTTAGCGATGGATGTAATATCGCGACACATCCAAGGAGAGGTGACTTGGTGCATGATATTTGCCAATAATATAGTATGATTGACGAGATGCGAAGCAGAGTTAACGAGAGGTTGGAGGTACAGACCTTGAAGCCTAAAGGTTTCAAATTGAGTAGAACCAAAACAGAATACTTGGACTGCAAATTCAGCAATGGGGCCCCATGAAGCAGACGTAGGGGTAAAGTTTGATGCTCAAGATATCTCCAAGAGAGCGAGTTTTAAGTATCTTCGGTCTATTGTCCAAGATAATGGGGATATTGACGAAGATGTCGCACATCGCATTAGAGCAGGTTGGATGAAGTAGAGGCTCGCTTATGGTATTTTATATGACAAGAATTTGCCGCCAAGACTTAAGAGTAAGTTTTACAGAGTGGTGATTCGACCGGCTATGTTGTATGGGGCTGAGTGTTGGCCAGTCAAGAACTCACACGTGCAGAAGATGAAAGTAGCAGAGATGAGGATGTTGCTATGGATGTATGGGTGTACCAGGAGAGATAAGATCAAGAATGAAGTTATCAGAGACAGAGTGGGAGTAGCCTCCGTGGAGGACCAGATGCGGGAGTCGAGGTTGAGATGATTCAGACATGTTAAGAGAAAAAGCATTGATGCTCCTCTTAGGAGGTGTGAGAGGTTGGTCATGGGGAGTTTGAGAAGAGGTCGAGGTAGGCCTAAGAAGTACTGGAGAGAGGTGATTAGACAGGACATGGCACTGATTCAGCTTACTGAGGATATAACGCTTGATAGGAAGCTGTGGAGGTCGAGGATTAAGGTACAAGGATAGTGGGTAGTTTTTAGTTTCTCCCCGATAGTCTTAGTAGCACGCATGTCCCTTATTAGATTTTTATTACGTTATGTGATTTTATTCTCCCCGGGTATTGTATTATATGTTGCTCTTATTTTCTAGTGTTACTTATTCTTTATCTCTTCCTTTTTCTTTTCTCTTTCCTCTTTCTTCCTTTCTTGCTTTCCTCTTTTTATTATTACCCTTCCTGAACCTTGAGGGTCTATTGGAAACAATCTCTCTACCTGTTAGACAGGGGCAAGATACAGACTATCCTCCCCAAACCTTACCTGGTGGGAACATATTGAGTTTGTTGTTGTTGTAAAGACTATAGTATGTTAAAAGTGCAATAATTTCACTTTCTTTATCAATTTTAAAAATGTAAACAAGTTGAGAATCATGAGATATTAACATACAGCTTTTGCAATAACTCTTTATGAATATCGAGACATTATAGGTAGCACTATAGTACTCCCTCCTACTCAAATTATTTGTTGTGTTATCTTTAACACGCCTCCAAAAAAATACTAAATAAGAGAGATTTTTGATTGTTTTACCTTTATTTATGTCTTAAGATATACTCCTTTTAGTTCACTTGAAGTAATTTTTTAGTCTTTTTTGTGGTCCATAATACTCCGCCGTCCAATTTTAGTTGGCATATATACTAAAAATAGATATTTATTTTTACTTGTCACTTTACGCATATTAAGAGAAGACAAAAATAAAATCTGTTATACCTATAATATTTATTACTCATTTTAAATTATTTTTTCAAATCCAATAAAATATGCATCAATTAATATGGGTATCATAATAAATTATCTACTTCATTTATTATTTCTTAAGGGGCGTAAAAAATCAAAACGTACCAAGTAAAAGTGAATGGATGGAATATTTAATTTTTTCCAAATATAAAAAAAAATTAACTTCTCTTTTTCAAAGTTTCCCTTAGAGTAAAGAGCTTAGGAGTATTTGTTGTATTTTCAACGAACAAATTAAGGTTAATATGGTCAATTATATTATTAATTAATATTAAAAGATAAATTCCTTAATATGTGTGAAAATAACCAAAAAATCACTTAAAATGGACCAGAGGGAGTAATTTCTCTTCATTTAATATTTACTCATAATTGAAATATTTGTAGTCTTCAAGAACAATTAATATTAAGGGTAGAATAGGAAAAATATAATTAATTTAGTCTTGAATTTTTAAAATGACAAATAATTATCACGACCCGGATAATACCACCATCGGGAGTCGTGATGGCGCTTACTGTCGGAGCTAGGCAAGCCAAACATTTTAAATATTCCCTGATGTCACCTCAACATTTACAATATAAATATAACGAGTCATTTAAATAAAAGCGAAAGTCTTAAAAATATAGATAACTGAAATCCAAATTGCGAAAGTTTAATATTTCTCTACCCGAGACTGGTGTCGCTATCTCACGAACTACTAAAGAGTGCTACAAACAAGTCTGAATAGAAATACATAAATGTCTGTCTCAGTACAATAAAAATAAACTAAAAACATAGAAAGGGACTCTGGCCCGTGAACGCCAGCTAGGCTACCTCGTAAATCCCTAGACTGAAGTCAGCTCCCAGTCAAAAATCCTACTGCTGTGGTCCAAAAGCTGCTCCTGGATCTGTGCAAAAATATGCACAGAGTGTAGCATCAGCACAACCGACCCCATGTGCTGGTAAGTGCCTGGCCTAACCCCGGCGAAGTAGTGACGAGGCTAGACCAGACTACCAGATAAACCTGTGCAGATATATATACAAGTACAACAAAATAATAGCGGAAAATAAACAATTATAATTGGGAGGGGAACATGCTTATGGGGTAGCAGATAAAACGGAATATCAAGAATAACAAGGAAACTACATCTGATTCCTTCTAACACAGAATAAAAGAAAACAAACTACTTTCACTTGTTTTAATTTCCTCTCGTTGCAGGCGTGCAACTCGATCCCATTTCTCAAAATGTCACGTGGTAGGCGTACCACTCGATCCTATTTCATAACGTCACATGGTAGGCGTACCACTCACTCCCATTTCATAATATCACGTGGTAGGCGTACCACTTGCTCCCATTTCATAATATCACGTGGTAGGCGTACCACTCGCTCCCATTTCATAATATCACATGGTAGGCATACCACTCGATCCCATTTCATAATACCTCGTGGTCGGCGTGCCACATGATCCCATTTCATAATATATATAAGTGGTCGGCGTGCCACACGATCCCATTTCATAATATATAAGTGGTCGGCGTGCCACACGATCCCATTTCATAATATATAAGTGGTCGGCGTGCCACACGATCTCATTTCTTTCAACACAATACACAAAATAATCCCTGCAAGAGAACAAGATAATATAATAAACTATCTTGGAAAGGGAGATCCAACTATAACCAAACCTATTCAATTTCTTCTTAACATATTTAAATCAATGCTCAATCTCAACAATTACCGGCTCAGTGTTTACATATTTCCAACCATGTCCTCATAAACAACCATTAAGAATTCGATAATTTAGCAATTCAGGACTCACGGTCATGCTCGACACCAGTGTATAGATACTTGTCACCATGCCTATACACCGTACCCGACAAACAGCAATTAGCAAATAAGACTCTACTCCTATTCCCTAAAGCTAAAGTTAGACCAAACACTTACCTCAAATGCTCCAAAAATCCACTCAAGCCTCTAGTATAGCTTTACCCTTCGAATTCACCACAAAACCGCTCGAATATAGTCACAAGTTACTTGAATGTATCAACAAATGCCTATTGAATCAACTTGAATGCATGAAAATGAATTTCCCAAAATTTTACTCAAAAATTTCCAAAATGCCCCCGGGCCCACTTGGTCAAAACCCTAGGTTCGAACCAAAATCCGATTACCCATTCCCCCATGAGTTCATATCAATGATTTATTTTGAAATCGGACCTCAAATTGAGGTCCAAATCCCCAATTTAAAAAAAAACCTAGGTTCTACCCAAAATACCCATTTTCACCCATGGAAATCCTTGATTTTAAGATAAAAAGATGTTTAATGATGTTAGAGATTGAAGAAATTAAGTAAAAGTTTACTTACAAACGATTTGGAAGAAGGTTTGTGCTTGAAAAATCGCCTATGGAGTTTGTGTATGGAAAGAATGAAGAAATGAGGTAAAAATTCTTCTAAGTATGAAAAATGCAGGCCTCAGATGTGGGAATTGCGAACTCGGGTTCACAATTGCGAACCTTGCAAAATCTAGGAAATGCGAGGACTGGTTCGCATTTGCGAACTCTGAAGAAAAGTGGAAGGTTCGCATTTGCGAGAAAAACAGTCGCAATTACGAAGGCTGGGCTCATGGGCAGGCATCGCATTTGCGATGAATTACTTTGCATTTGCGAAGATTGCTTCCCAGGGAAAGTCTCGCATTTGCGATAAAATGCTCGCAATTGCGAGCTCGCATTTGCGAAGCCTGCAGAACTGGAGAACACCAGATTTTTAAAAATGAGGAAATACAATTTGATGTCTATCCAAAACTCACCTGAGCCCTCGGGGCTCTAAACCAAATATGTACACAACCTCAAAAACATCCTACGGACTTACTCATGCAATCAAATCGCCAAAATAACATTGTTTACATAGAACCAAGCCTCAAAATACATGATTTTCTTTCAACTTTCATAAAACTCAAATTTCCCATTTTAAGTTCGAATCATGTCAAATGACGTCCGTTTTCAACCAAACTTTACAGATAGCGCTTAAACAGTATATACGACCTGTACCGAGCGTCGGAACCAAAATACGAGCCCGATACCATCACTTTTTGATCAAATTTTATTTTTATTTTCCTTAAACATTTTCATAGAAAAATTTATTCCTCAGGCCTGGGACCTCAGAATTCGATTCCGGGCATACGCCCAAGTCCCATATTTTTCTACGGACCCTCCGGGGCCTTCAAATTATGGGTCCGAATCCGTTTATCCAAAATATTGATCGAAGTCTATATTATGCATACTAATATCAAAATTTACTATTTTTCACACAGAACTCCTATATAAGTTTTCTGGCTATGCGCCCGGACTATGCACGTAAATCGAGGCAACTAAAAGTGAGATTTTCAAGTCCTCAATAGTGCAGAATGAAAGATAAAACCGGTAATGACCCTTTGGGCCGTCACATTCTCCACCTCTCAAACAACCGTTCGTCCTCGAACGGACAAAAGAAGGAAGTACCTGAGTCGGGAAATAGATGAGGATAACGGCTCCGCATATCAGAATCGGACTCCTAGGTCGATGCCTCAGGAGGCTGACCTCTCCACTGGACGCGCACTGAAGGAAAACTCTTTGACCTTAACTGTCAAACCTGCCGGTCTAGAATAGCTACCGGCTCCTCTTCATAAGACAGATCCTTGTCCAACTGGACAGTGCTGAAATCTAACATGTGGGCTGGATTGCCATGATACCTCTGAAGCATGGACATATGAAACACTGGATGCATGACTGACAAGCTACGTGGCAAGGCAAGTCTATAAGCCACCTCTCCCATACGATCTAGAATCTCAAATGGGCCAATAAACCTATGGCTAAGCTTGCCCTTCTTCCCAAATCTCATCACGCTCTTCATAGGCGACATTCGAAGCAAGACCCGCTCACCAACCATGAAAGCTACATCTCGAACCTTACGATCCGTATAACTCTTTTGCCTAGGCTGAGCTGTCCGAAGTTTGTCCTGAATGATCTTGACCTTATCTAAGGCCTCCTGAACTAAGTCTGTACCCAGTAACCGAGCCTCTCCCAGCTCAAACCATCCGACTGGAGATCGACATCGCCTACCATACAACGCCTCATATGGAGCCATCTAAATGCTGGACTGGTAGTTGTTGGTGTAGGCGAACTCTGCTAAAGGCAAAAAATGGTCCCACGAGCCTCCAAAATCAATGATACAGGCTTGGAGCATATCCTCCAATATCTGAATAGTCCTCTCGGACTGGCCGTCCGTTTGAGGATGGAACGTTGTGCTCAACTGAACCTGGGTTCCCAACACCTACTGAACTGCTCTCCAGAAGCGCGAGGTGAACTGCGTACCCCAGTCCGAAATAATAGATGCCGGCACCCCATGAAGGCAAACAATCTCCCGGATATAGATCTCGGCTAACCTCTCTGATGAATAAGTGGCTAAAACAGGAATAAAATGCGCTGACTTGGTCAGCCTATCGACAATGACCCAAATAGCATCAAACTTCTTCCGAGTCATCGGAAGTCCGGTAACAAAATCCATGGTAATCCTCTCCCACTTCCATTCGGGAAGCTCAATCCTCTAGAATAAACCACCAGGCCTCTAATGCTCATACTTGACCTGCTGACAGTTCAAACACCTAGACACATATGCAACAATATCTTTCTTTATCCTACGCCACCAATAATGCTGCCGCAAGTCCTGGTACATCTTCGCGGCGCCCGAGTGAATAGAATACCGAGAACTATGGGCCTCCGCTAAGATCAACTCTCGAATCCCATCGACATTGGTCACACAAACTCGCTCCTGCAACCTCAAAACAACATCATCATCTAAAGTCACCTTCGTGACACCTCTACACTGCACCGTGTCTCTCAGTACACACAAACGGGGATCATCAAACTGCCGATCACGGATACGCTCCAATAATGAAAAACGAGCGACCGTGCAAGCTAACACTCTGCTAGGCTCAGAAATGTCCAACCTGACAAACTGATTGGCCAAGGCCTGAATATCCAAATCAAGCGGTCTCTGGTTGACCGAAACATAAGCAAGACTACCCATGCTGGCGGATTTTCAACTCAATGCATCGACCACCACATTGGCTCTTCCCGGGTGGTACAAAATAGTAACATCATAATCCTTCAATAGCTCCAACCACCTCCGCTACCTCAAGTTCAACTTCTTCTGCTTGAACAAGTACTGCAGACTCTTGTGATCAGTGTACACCTCACACGTCACACCATATAAGTAATGCCTCCAAATCTTCAAAGCATGAACAATGGCTGCCAACTCTAGATCATGAACCGGATAATTCTTCTCGTGGATCTTCAATTGCCTCGAAGCATAAGCAATGACTCTGCCATCCTGCATCAATACTGCACCAAGCCCAATACGGGAATCATCTCAATAAACTGTACAAGGCCCTGAACCCGTGGGCAAAACCAATATCGGTGCCGTAGTCAGAGCTATCTTGAGCTTCTAAAAGCTCTCCTCACACTCGTCTGACCATCTGAACTGGGCACCCTTCTGGGTCAATCTGGTCATCGGGGCTGCTATAGATGAAACCCCTCCACGAACCGACGGTAATAACCTGCTAACCCCAAGAAACTTTGAATCTCAGTAGCTGATGCTGGTCGAGGCCAATTCTTGACTGCCTCAATCTTCTTCAGGTCCACCTGAATACCTTCTGCTGAAACAACGTGACCCAAAAATGCGACCGAACACAACTAGAACTCGCACTTTGAGAACTTGGCATATAACTGACTATCCTTCAAAGTCTGAAGAACCACTCTGAGGTGCTGATCGTGCTCCTCCTAGCTGCGAGAGTACACCACAATATCATCAATAAAAACTATCACGAACAAGTCCAAGTAAGGCTTGAACACTCGGTTCATCAACTCCATAAATTCTACTGGGGCGTTGGTCAACCCAAATGACATGACCAAAAACTCATAATGCCCATACCGAGTGCGGAACACTGTCTTAGGGACATCCGACGCTCTAATCCTCAGCTGATGGTATCCAGATCTCAAGTCTATATTTGAAAACACCTTCGCACCCTGAAGCTGGTCAAACAGATCTTCAATCCTCGACAGTGGATACTTGTTCTTATTGTCACCTTGTTCAACTGCCGGTAATCAATACACATCCTCATCGATCCATCATTTTTCTTCATAAATAACACCGGCGCACCCCAAGGAGAAGCGCTAGGCGTGATAAAACCCTTCTCTAGCAAATCTTGCAACTGGTCCTTTAACTCCTTCAACTCTGGCGGGGCCATGCGATACGGCGGAATAGAAATGGGCTGCGTGCCCGGAGCCAGATCAATACAGAAATCAATATCCCTGTCGGGCGGCATACCCGGCAGGTCTGAAGGGAAAACCTCGGGGAACTCTCGAATAATAGGAACAGAGTCAATAGAAGGAACCTCTGCGCTGGAAGCACGAACATACGCCAGATAAGCTAAACACCCCTTCTCGACCATGCGTCGAGCCTTTACATATGAAATAACACTGCGGGTGGCATGTCCTGGGGTCCCTTTCCACTCCAATCGGGGAAAGTCTGGCAAAGCCATGGTCACGGTCTTGGCATGACAATCCAAGATAGAATGATACGGGGACAACCAATCCATCCCTAATACAACGTCGAAATCCACCATGTCTAAGAGCAATAAATCAACACGGGTCTCAAGACCCTCAAACACTACCACACAGGAACGATGAACTCAGTCGACCACTATAGAATCACCCACCAGTGTAGATACATAAACAGGGATACCCAAGGCATCACTAGGCATAGCCAGGTAAGGTGCAAAATAAGACGACACGTATGAATACGTAGACCCAGAGTCAAATAGCACTGAAGCATCACTATCACAGACCAGAATAGTACCTTTAATAACAGTATCTGAAGACTCAGCCTCTGGCCTGGCTGACAAAGCATAACACCGGGGCTGGGCCCCACCTCCCTGAACCATGTCTCTAAGACGATCGACTGCTGGCTGACCTCTACCTCTGGCGGTCTGAGCTCCACCTCTATGATCTCTACCTCCATCTCCATGGCAATACCTGGAAATGTACCTCGTGTCACCACACAGGAAACAAGCCATCGGCTGCTAAGAATAACGGAGTGGTAGTGCGCTGATAGGTGCTGATGGTGAATTGAAAAGCTGCTGGTCCGAATACTGCGGCTGAGAACCACGACCACCTGAAGTTCCATATGAGACCTGGAGTGCTGATTGAAAGGGCCTCGGTGAATGGCCTCTACCATAAGAATCCCTACCTCCAGACGAGGTACCACTGAACCTACCAGAATGACGAGGCCTCTTATCCGACACATGACCACCTCCTCGTGCAAGGGTCATCTCAACTCTGCGGGCCGCATTGGCCGCCTCCTGAAAATAAATCTCACTACCAGCTCCCATAGCCATCTGGAGACGGATCGGCTGAATCAATCCATCAATAAACCTCCGCACCCTCTCTCGCTTTTAGGGAAGTATAACAATAGCATGGCATGCCAAATCAATGAACCATGTCTCATACTGGGTGACTGTCATGGAGCCCTGCTGGAGGCACTCGAACTGCCTGCGAAGTTCCTTCCGCTGAGTAACTGGGCGAAACTTCTCCAAAAACAACTCTGCAAACTGATCCCATGTCAATGCTGGCGACCCTGCCGGTCTAGATAAACAATAGTCCCTTTACCAAGTCTTGGCGGATCCTGCAAGCCAAAAGGTGGCGAAGTCAACCCCGTTGGTCTCCACAATATCCATAGTCCTAAGGATCTCATGGTAGCTGAATAAGAAATCCTGTGGATTCTCTGATTGAGCACCGCTGAATGTGGTGGTAAAGAGCTTGGAGAACCTATCAAGTATCCACAAAGCATCCGAAGACATTGCCGCTCCATTGCTGGTCTGGACTGCAATACCTGGATGAGCTACCACAGCTGGTTGAACCATTGGGACATGAGCCTGGGGAGCTACCTACTCCGGAGTACGTGTAGCAGGAGTCTGGACCCCTCCTCCAGCCTGAGAAGTGGCTGGTGCTACTAGAAGCAAACCTGCTCTAGTGACGCTCTTCATAAAGCCTGCCAATCTGACTAAAGCGTCCTGAAGATCTGGGGTGACCATGGGCCCTCCTGGGACCTGAGCTAGGCCCACTGGAGTTATTGGGGCTGAAACCTCCCCATCATAGTCAATATGAGGCTCCACCTCTGGGACTGCTGCCTGGGGCTGATCTCTGCCCCTACCTCGGCCTCGGCCTCTGCTCCTCGCAGGAGCTGCTGCTGGGGGCTCGGGCTACTTCACGGTAGAAGAGGAAGCACGTGTTCTCGCCATCTGTGAAAGAACAGAGTGGAAAGACAATCAATATTCGAGAAACAAAATTGCACAACAAGAAAGAACAAAAGCGAAACTTTTCCTAACTCCGTAGCCTCTGGGGGATAAATACAGACGTCTCCGTACCGATCCCTCAGACTCTACCAAGTTTTTCCGTGAGTAGAGAGATCTATGTAACCTAGAGCTTTGATACCAACTTGTCACGGCCCAGATATCTCACCATCGGGAGTCGTGATGGCGCCTACTGTCCGAGCTAGGCAAGCCAGACATTTTAAACATTCCCTGATTTCTCCTCAACATTTACAATATAAATATAACGAGTCATTTAAATAAAAGCAAAATTCTTACAAATATAAATAACTGAAAATCCAAATTGCGGAAGTTTAATATTTCTCTACCCAAGACCGGTGTCGCTATCTCACGAACTACTAAAGAGTGCTACAAAAAAGTCTGAATAGAAATACATAAATATCTGTCTCGGTACAATGAAAAATAACTGAAAACATAGAAAAGGACTCCGGCCCGCGAACGCCAGCTAGGCTACCTCGTAAATCCCTGGACTCAAGTCAGCTCCCAGTCAAAAATTCTACTGCTGTGGTCCAAAAGCTGCTCCTGTATCTGTGCAAAAAGATGCACAGAGTGTAGCATCAGCACAACTGACCCCATGTGCTGGTAAGTGCCTGGCCTAACCCCGACGAAGTAGTGACGAGGCTAGACCAGACTACCAGATAAACCTGTGCAGATATATATACAAGTACAACAAAATAATAGCGAAAAGTAAACAATTATAATTGGGAGGGGAACATGCTTATGGGGTAGCAGATAAAACGGAATATCAAGAATAACAAGGAAACTACATCTGATTCCTTCTAACACAGAATAAGGGAAAACAAACTACTTTCACTTGTTTCAATTTCCTCTCGTTGCAGGCGTGCAACTCGATCCCATTTCATAACGTCACGTGGTAGCGTACCACTCACTCCCATTTCATAATATCATTTGGTAGGCATACCACTCGCTCCTATTTCATAATATCACGTGGTAGGCGTACCACTCGCTCCCATTTCATAATACCTCGTGGTCGGCGTGCCACTCGATCCTATTTCATAATACCACGTGGTCGGCGTGCCACACGATCCCATTTCATAATATATATAAGTGGTCGGCGTGCCACACGATCCCATTTCTTTCAACACAATACATAAAATAATCCCGGCAAGGGAACAAGATAATATAATAAACTATCCCGGCAAGGGAGATCCAGCTATAACTAAACCTATTCAATATCTTCTTAACATATTTAAATCAATGCTCAGTTTCAACAATTACCAGCTCAGTGTTTACAGCTTTCCAACCAAGTCCTCATAAACAACCGTTAAGAATTCGATAATTTAGATATTCAGGACTCACGGTCATGCTCGACACCAGTGTATAGATACTCGTCACCATACCTATACACCGTACTCGACAAATAGCAATTAGCAAATAAGACTCTACTCATATTCCCTCAAACCAAAGTTAGACCAAACACTTACCTCAAATGCTCCAAAAATCCACTCAAGCCTCTAGTATAGCTTTACCCTTTTAATTCACCACAAAACCACTCGAATCTAGTCACAAATTACTTGAATGTATCAACAAATACTAATTGAATCAACTTGAATGCATGAAAATGAATTTCCCAAAGTTTTACTCAAAAATTCCCAAAACGCCCCCGGGCCCACGTGGTCAAAACCTGAGATTCGAACCAAAACCCGGTTACCCATTCCCCCACGAGTTCATATCTATAATTTATTTTGAAACCGGACCTCAAATTGAGGTCCAAATCCACAATTTTAAGAAAACCTAGATTCTACCCAAAATCCCCATTTTCACCCATGGAAATCCTTGATTTTAAGATAAAAATATGTTTAATGATGTTAGATGTTAGAGATTGAAGAAATTAAGTAAAAGTTGACTTACAAATGATTTGGAAGAAGGTTTGTGCTTGAAAAATCGCCTATGGAGTTTGTGTTTTGAAAGAATGAAGAAATGATGTGAAAATTCGTCTAAGTATGAAACATGCCTCAGATGTGAGAATTGCGAACTTGGGTTCGCAATTGCGAACCTTGCAAAATCTGGGAAATGCGAGGACTCGTACGCATTTTCGAACTCTGAAGAAAAGTGAAAGGTTCGCATTTGCGAGAAAAACAGTCGCAATTGCGAAGGCTGGGCTCATGGGAAGGCATCACATTTGCGATGAATTACTTCGCATTTGCGAAGATTGCTGCCCAGGAAAAGTCTCGCATTTGCGATAAAATGCTCGCAATTGCGAGCTCGCATTTGGGAGTGCTGGCTTCGCAATTGCGAAGCCTGCAGAACTAGAGAACACCAGATTTTTAAAAATGAGAAAATGCAATCTGATGCCTATCCAAAACTCACCCGAGCCCTCGGGGCTCCAAACCAAATATGTACACAACCTCAAAAATATCCTACGGACTTACTCGTGCAATTAAATCGCCAAAATAACATCGTTTACATAGAATCAAGCCTCAAAACACATGATTTTCTTTCAACTTTCATAAAACTCAAATTTCCCATTTTAAGTTCGAATCATGTCAAATGACGTCTGTTTTCATCCAAACTTTACATATAGCGCTTAAACAACATATACGACCTGTACCGGGCGTCGGAACCAAAATACGAGCCCGATACCATCACTTTTTGATCAAATTTCATTTTCATTTTCCTTAAACATTTTCATAAAAAAATTCATTCCTCGGGCGTGGGATCTCGGAATTCGATTCTGGGCATACGCCCAAGTTCCATATTTTTCTACGGACCCTCCGGGACCGTCAAATCACGGGTCCGGGTCCGGGTCCGGGTCCGTTTACCCAAAATGTTGACCGAAGTCAATATTATGCATATTAATATCAAAATTCACTATTTTTCACACAGAACTCATATATAAGCTTTCCGGATATGCGCCCGGACTGCGCACACAAATCGAGGCAACTAAAAGTGGTGTTTTCAAGGCCTCGGAAGTGTGAAATGAAAGAGAAAACCGGTGATGACTCTTTGGGTCGTCACAATAATTTAAGACAACTATTTTCTAAAATTATGATAGATTATTTGAGATAGAGGGAATATGATTTGGCAGCTCCTAACATAATCATTTTAACAAATAGAATTCAATTCAAAATAGTTAATGTATCAGCAAAAAAATCTAAATTTAATATAATTATTCTTATTACTAAAGTGTTAATTAAGTGAGTTAAGAAGATATAAATGAATAGGTACCATATATATAATTTAATAATTTAAACTTTTAAATGTCTTTCTTAAATAGTGCGCAAAAAGTATAACCTTATGAATTGGAGGGAGTAATAAACATGAGAATCATGACTTAAATATATTTGTTATATATAGAGTTTTTTTTTAATAATTAAAAGGACCTCTAGCATGCAGTCGAACCCAAAAGGACCTTCTTCTTTTTCTATTTATAATTTTGCCTCGTTCATTTTTGTAATGTGAGCAATTTAAACGTCTTGCTTAGTTTACATTGTTAGCATCTAATCTAGATTTTTTAGCAGCAAATCGTGCATAATTTGCTTCAATTTGCAACACTTTTTCAGGTTAAAAACCTTGTCCATCTAATATTTTACGGTTTTCACTTTTAATTTCGGTTTACGACTTATAGAAATTGGTCTAATCTATCTTTGAATATACTTATTCGTAATATTATCTTTTTCAAAAAGATAACAAAAATATGTTACTGAAGAGTAAAAAATACTTATGTGCATGAAACTATTATATATACCAAGAAAATAATTGTTCGTATCTCTCTATCTTTCTATATATATCGATGTAGAGCTCGCCCTACGTCTAGTCCTGGGTGGATAAGGAGGGAATATGAATAAATATAAACATGTGAACATCAAAAAATCATAATTCCAATATTCCATGAATCCAATTCCACTTTAAAATCAGTGCCAAACTTTTTCCAACTTCTTGAGATTATTGTTGACAACAACATGTGTATGATATAGTAAAGTTTCAATTCGAAGCATGTTTTCTCCTATTTATGTCACCCTATTTTTCTTGTTTCTCTATTTTCTTTGACAACCTAGTAAAACCTATCACATGTCTCATCAGTGTAGACTTGTAGCAAATTAAATGGTGCACAAAGATCACCATGTGAGAATAAACCCAAAACAAGACACCCTTTTTTTATGTAACAATTCTTGAAATGTAAAAAAGATATAAATTAGTGCCCGTTTGGACATAAAATTTGATGGAAAATTTTCTCAAAAAAAATTACTTTTTTTTCAAAATTTAGCGTTTTTTCATAAAATTTCCAATTTTCACTTGAAGATGCATTTTGAAAATTTTCGAAAATTTAAAAAACTGCAAAAAGCTATTTTTTAAAATTTTCGCTCATTCACAAAACTTCAAAAACAACCCAAACTGAAATTTATGTCCAAATACAACTCTAAATTTCAAATACCATTTTCACTTGAAAAAAAATTTCACCTTCGAATTTTACAATTCTTATGTCCAAACGCCTACTTACTTTCTCTTGTCCATAATAAGTGACTTTTGGCCTTTGACACACCTGTTAAGAAAATACGAACTCCAGTAAAAAAAAATATATATTTACAAAATTAACCTTAGTTAGTATTTGCATATTGTTACCTCGACATATTGGGATATATAAATAAGGGCAAGATTTTGAAAACATAAAACTAATTCTTTCTTTATTATGTAAAAGAATACTTATTTTGGAAAGAAAAAAAAATTAAAAAAATCACCTATTATTGATCGAAGGAAGTACTATACGAAAGAGGTTTTTGTATCATTATTGCTCTTTGTTTTGTCTTCAGAAAAGGTTAAGATTAGCACCAAATGTTACCTCACATTTTTGGATTTGTTAATTTAGATGAATGGACCAAAATTGTCATATGTTACATCATAGTTAAAATATGGTAATGCTTGTTTATTTTATTTATTTATGTTTTTTTCTCAAAAGGGTAAATAGAAAGAGACTATTGAATTGCTACTCTGTATTGAGAGGTCTCTTTTAGTGAAGCTAATTAACTCCAATAAGTGCACCATTCACGTGACATTACATACGTTCAGAGGCGAATCCAAAATTTAAAGTATATGGATTCGTGTCATATTCTCAAATTAATATACAATAATAACTGGGTTTACAGTTAGATATTTATAAATATTTAGTGGATAAGTTTCATGTTTAACAAAATGATTAATTTTAAGTATTGCATTTTGTTTGAACAACATTGCATAATCACGGATCGATATTTGAAGCGTGAACGATATAACATGGGGTCAACACTGTTAAATCAAGAGTAGAAATGAATATGTTTCCAAATAACATATAAGGAAAACGAATCTTGAACAAAGACAAAAATTGCATGCGACGCTATAAGGAGAGAATAGTATATTTTCTCAACTGAAGTGATACACTCTAACACATGTTGAATCTGAACTCATTTAATAGTGCGATTTAAGAAAACTGATTACGTATAAAAAATTTATTGATGTCTTTTGGGATTAATAACAAAAAGTTCCATGTTCTAAAGACGAAATTAAGGAAGACGTAAATGCATAGCATTGGAGTTGGAACTAATATTTGCTCATATAATTTTCAGTTTGCTCAATAAACATTAAGGTGTGGAATATTTTGAACCGTGGTTTACCATTTTCTCATAAGATTTCAATTTGCTATAAAAGAATCTTTAAATCGTAATCTAAAAGGTACATTTAATTAATGAATTTTTACCTCTTATAGCAAAGGTTGATACTTTATTTATTTTAAATAAATACCATATTAAAAAATTATATTTCATAGCTACCTTTTGATTTTTATAGCCAAATATCTATTTATGGTCACATCCTACCCTTAAGTCATAAAATACGCTTTGTATTAGTTTTCTATCATTCCTTCAGATTTTTCTCCTCTTTCTCTCTCTCTCTCTCTCTCTCTCTCTCTCTCTCTCTCTCTCTCTCTCTCTCTCTCAATTCAGTCTTTCTCCATGAATAGTGTATTGGTCAAAATTTGACCACCCCGACCAGGGTGACCACGGCCCCATCTTTGTCATCTTACGAAAGGAGTCAACGAAGTCAGTTTCACTCCATCATTACGACATTCGACATAAGCGACGAAGGTAAGCCCTCCTCACGACTGGTAAGCTCCCACAACTCGGCCATGCCAAGTTGTGGCAAAGACAAGAAGGTTTTTCGAATATAAATACTTATGAAAGGAAGAGAACCGAAAAGGGGATTCCTTCCCACTACTTCCTCTCCACACTCCAATAAGCCGAAAAGGATGAACAGAACTCTACCCTTAAATAGAAAGGATTCTTCATTGACAGAGAGGGAGCACCATCTGGGGAGAAAGGGAAAAAGGAACACAACGATTGTAATTCTTTTCCGTCTCAAAAGAGGGGCAAGGAAAAACACTGTCATGAACGAAATATTTTGACCTTTTATGTATTCCATATACAATTGCTATTTCTTTATCTTTCGATCTGGTATTGATTATGTTTGACTACGATTTACCCCTTCATCTTTATTGATTGATTTGCTTAAAAAGAGTTTAACATCTTTTGACTCAAACAATTTGGCGCTGTCTGTGGGATTTTCTTAGTAAAAACACCTAGTTTTTCCTGATTGAAGCAAAAGAAACGCAAGAAGAGACTCTAGTTCACACCGGATTTAAAGGCAGCGCATGGAGAAAAGAAAAATCGAGCCGGATTGCAAGGTCTAGAATTCCCTGCCCTACCAGTCCCAGATATTCCGAACAAGGTGAAAGGTGCCGTAACCAAAACCGCCGGGCGGGGGCAGGGAACATCCCATCCTTACCTCTCGTACTTCACCAAACGGGGCACCAACACAGGGATACCTCGGCCGAAGAACCGAAAATCATCTTAGCATAGCCAAAACCCTCCCGGTCGTGGAATCTTCAAAATAAAAAGCCAAAGTCAAGGGAGAAACTGTAACGCAGGTCCGAGCGAAATGTTAGCATCTAGTGCCCGCAGCGTTGAACCATCGATGCGAGCAACGCCTGCCAAACTAGGACTAAGGCCAAGGGTCTTCGCCATCAACGGTCAGAAGGTTCGACCTCACTTGAACTCAGGACGGGCTATTATTTTGATAAGTTCGAAATAACGCCCTTAAGGCCAAGGGCCTTCGCCATCAAAGATAGAGAAGTTCGACCTCGCTCGAACACAAGACGGGTTGTTATTTCGATAAGTTCGAAAATAACGCCCTTAAGGCCAAGGGCCTTTTCCATCAAAGATAGAGAAGTTCGACCTCGCTCAAACTCAAGACGGGCTGTTATTTCGATAACTTTGAAATAACACCCTTAAGGCCAAGGGCCTTCACCATCAAAAATAGAGAAGTTCGACGTCGCTCAAACTCAAGACAGGCTGTTATTTCGATAAGTTCAAAATAACGCCCATAAGGCCAAGGGCGTTCGCCATCAAAGATAGAGAAGTTTGACCTCGCTCGAACTCAAGACGGGCTATAATTTCGATAAGTTCGAAATAAAGCCCTTAAGGCCAAGGACCTTCTCCATCAAAGATAGAGAAGTTCGACCTCACTCGAACTCAAGACGGGCTGTTATTTCGATAAGTTTAAAACAACGCCCTTAAGGCCAAGGGCCTTCGCCATCAAATATAGAGAAGTTCGACCTCACTCGAACTCAAGACCGGTTGTTGTTTCGATAAGTTCAAAATAACGCCCTTAAGGACAAGGGCCTTCGCCATCAAATATCGAGAAGTTCGACCTCGTTCAAACTCAAGAGGGGTTGTTATTTCGATAAGTTCGAAATAACGCCCTTATGTCCAAGGGCCTTCAACATCAAAGATAGAGAAGTTCGATCTCGCTCGAACTCAAGACAGGCTGTTATTTCGATAAGTTCAAAATAATGCCTTTAAGGCCAAGGGCGTTCGCCATCAAAGATAGAGAAGTTCGACCTCGTCGAACTCAAGACGGGCTATTATTTCGATAAGTTCGAAGTAAATCCCTTAAGGCCAAGGGCCTTCGCCATCAAAGATATAGAAGTTAGACCTCACTCGAACTCAAGACGGGTTGTTATTTCGATAAGTTAGAAATAACGCCCTTAAGGCCAAGGGCCTTCGCCATCAAAGATAGAGAAGTTCGACATCTCTCGAACTCAAGACAAGCTATTATTTCGATAAGTTCGAAATAACTCCCTTAAGGCCAAGGGCCTTCGCCATCAAAGATAGAGAAGTTCGACCTCGCTCGAACTCAAGACAAACTATTTTTCGATAAGTTCGAAATAACGCCCTTAAGGCCAAGGGCCTTCGCCACCAAAGAAAGAGAAGTTCGACCTTGCTCGAACTCAAGACGGGCCGTTATTTTGATAAGTTCAAAATAACGCCCTTAAGGCCAAGGGCCTTCGCCATCAAAGTTAGAGAAGTTCAACCTCGCTCGAACTCAAGACAGGCTATTTTTCGATAAGTTTGAAATAATGCCCTTAAGGCCAAGGGCCTTCACCATCAAAGATAGAAAAGTTCGACCTCGTTCAAACTCAAGACGGGCTGATATTTCGATAAATTCGAAATAACGCCCTTAAGGCGAATGGCCTTCGCCATCAAAGATAGAGAAGTTTGACCCCGCTCGAACTCAAGACAGGTTGTTATTTTGATAAGTTCGAAATAAGACCCTCTAGGCCAAGGGCCTTCGCCAACAAAGATAGAGAAGTTCGACCTCGCTCGAACTCAAGGCCGACTATTATTTTGATAATTTTGAAATAACGCCATTAAGTCCAAGGGCCTTCAAAATAAAAGATAGAGAAGTTCGACCTCGCTCGAACTCAAGACGGGCTGTTATTTCGATAAGATCGAAATAACGCCCTTAAGATCAACGGCCTTCGCCATCAAAGATAGAGAAATTCGACCTCGCTCGAACTCATAATAAGTTCTAAATAACGCCCTTAAGGCCAAGGGCCTTCGCCATCAAAGATAAAGAAGTTCGACCACGCTCGAACTAAAGACGGGTTGTTATTTCGATAAGTTCAAAATAACGCCCTTAATGACAAGGGCCTTTGCCATCATAGATAGAGAAGTTCGACCTCGCTCAAACTCAAGACGGGGTGTTATTTCGATAAATTTGAAATAACACCCTTAAGGCCAAGGGCCTTCACCATCAAAAATAGAGAAGTTCGACCTCGTCAAACTCAAGACGAGCTGTTATTTCGATAAGTTCAAAATAACGCCCTTAAGTCCAAGGTCCTTAGCCATCAAATATAGAGAAGTTCGACCTCGCTCGGACACAAGACAGGCTGTAATTTCGATAAGTTCGAAATAAAGCCCTTAAGGCCAAGGGCATTCGCCATCAAATATAGAGAAGTTCGACCTCACTCGAACTCAAGACGGGTTGTTTTTTGATAAGTTTGAAACAACGCCCTTAAGGCCAAGGACCTTCGCCATCAAAGATAGAGAAGTTCGACCTCACTCGAACTCAAGAGGGGATGTTGTTTCGATAAGTTCGAAATAACGCCCTTCAGGCCACGGGCCTTCGCCATCAGAGATAGAGAAGTTCGACCTCGCTCAAACTCAAGACGGGCTGTTATTTCGATAAGTTTGAAATAACGCCCTTAAGGCCAAGGGCCTTCACCATCAAAGATAGAGAAGTTCGACCTCGCTCGAACTCAAGACGGGCTGTATTTTCGACAAGTTCAAAATAACGCCCTTAAGGCCAAGGGCCTTCGCCATCAAAGATAGAAAAGTTTGACCTCGTCGAACTCAAGACGGGCTATTATTTCGATAAGTTCAAAATAAATCCCTTATGGCGAAGGGCCTTCGCCATCAAAGATAGAGAAGTTAGACCTCACTCGAACTCAAGACAGGCTATTATTTTGATAAGTTCAAAATAACGCCCTTAAGGCCAAGGGCCTTCGCCATCAAAGATAGAGAAGTTCGACCTCGCTCGAACTCAAGACAGGCTGTAATTTCGATAAGTTCGAAATAACGCCCTTAAGGCCAAGGGCCTTCGCCATCAAAGATAGAGAAGTTCGACCTCGCTCGAACTCAAGACAGGCTGTAATTTCGATAAGTTCGAAATAACGCCCTTAAGGCCAATGGCCTTCGCCATCAAAGATAGAGAAGTTCGACCTCGCTCGAACTTAAGACATGCTATTTTTCCATAAGTTCAAAATAACGCCCTTAAGGCCAATGGCCTTCGCCATCAAAGAAAGAGAAGTTTGACCTTGCTCGAACTCAAGACGGGCCGTTATTTTGATAAATTCAAAATAACGCCCTTTAGGCCAAGGGCCTTCGCCATCAAAGTTAGAGAAGTTCGACCTCGCTCAAAATCAAGACAGGCTGTTTTTCGATAAGTTCGAAATAACGCCCTTAAGGCCAAGGGCCTTCACCATCAAAGATAGAGATGTTCGACCTCGCTCAAACTCAAGTGAGCTGATATTTCGATAAATTCAAAATAACGCCCTTAAGGCCAATGGCCTTCGCCATCAAAGATAGAGAAGTTTAACCTCGCTCGAACTCAAGACGGGCTATTATTTTGATAAGTTCGAAATAAGGCCCTTAAGGCCAAGGGCCTTCGCCAACAAAGATAGAGAAGTTCGACCTCGCTCGAACTCAAGGCCGACTGTTATTTTGATAATTTCTAAATAACGCCCTTAAGTCCAAGGGCCTTCAAAATCAAAGATAGAGAAGTTCGACCTTGCTCGAACTCAAGACGGGCTGTTATTTTGATAAGTTCAAAATAACGCCCTTAAGGCCAAGGGCCTTCGCCATCAAAGATAGAGAAGTTCGACCTCGCTCAAACTCATGACGGGCTCTTATTTCAGTAAGTGCAAAATAACGCCCTTAAGGCCAAGGTCCTTCGCCATGAAAGATATAGAAGTTCGACCTCGCTCGAACTCAAGATAGGCTATTATTTCGATAAGTTCTAAATAACACCCTTAAGGCCAAGGGCCTTCGCCATCAAAGATAGAGAAGTTCGACCTCGCTTGAACTCAAGACGTGTTGTTATTTCGATAAGTTCGAAATAACGCACTTAAGACCAAGGGCCTTCGCCATGAAAGATAGAGAAATTCAACCTCGCTCGAACTCAAGACGAGCTGTTATTTTGATAAGTTTGAAATAACGCCCTTAAGGCCAAGGGCCTTCGCCATCAAAGATAGAGAATTTCGACCTCGCTCGAACTCAAGACGAGCTATTATTTTGATAAGTTTGAAATAATTCCCTTATGGCGAAGGGCCTTCATTATCAAAGATAGATAAGTTCAACCTCGCTCGAACTCAAGACGAGCTGTTCTTTTGATAAGTTCGAAATAACGCCCTTAAGGCCAGGGGCCTTCGCCATCAATGATACAGAAGTTCGACCTCGCTCGAACTCAAGACGGGCTATTATTTCGATATGTTTGAAATAATGCCCTTAAGGCCAATGGCCTTTGCTATCAAAGATAAAGAAGTTCGACCTCGCTCGAACTCAAGACGGGCTGTTACTTCGATAAGTTCGAAATAATGCCCTTAAGGCCAAGGGCCTTCGCCATCAAAGATAGAGAAGTTTAGCCCCTGTCGAACTCAAGATGGGCTACTATTTTGATAAGTTCGAAATATCGCCCTTAAGGTCAAGGGCCTTCGCCATTAAAGGTCCAAAGGTTCGATCTCGTCCAAATTCGAACAAGCCATTATTTCGATAAATTTGTAATGAAACCCACAAGGCCAGGAGCCTTTGCCACTAAAAGGGAGAGCAAAATCGGGAATCGCCTTTCAAGCCTTCGCAAGATAAGTGTTGATACCCAATTTTTCCCTAGGTAATTTTATACCCAAAATACTTCCAAAATAGCATATATGTGCATATATAAGCACACCCAAGAGGTTTGGCATTTGTAATGATTTTTAAACCAATTTATTGCCTATTTTAATACAACAAAATCCAATAATTATTTCCAAAATTATTGTTTTTGGTGAATAATTCATTTTATTCTCACATATGCACCAAAATATAATTAAGGTAATTTTTGCATATTTTTTTACAAATTTATTTGGCATTTTAAAGCTAAATTGCATATAATTGCAATTATAGCATATTTTGTGATTAATAGCAATTTATAATTACAAAATTAGTTTCAGTATTTTTTATGTTAATATTTATGTAATATTTGTTTACTCAATATTTTTAATTTATTTTTTAACCATTATTATATTTTTATAAAATAAAAGGTGAAAATTGGCTATTTAAAATCTAGCCTCAATTTTATTTCAATTACAGCCCAATTTGCACCCCAATTCAGCCCAATCCCAACACCCAAATCAATTTAAACCCGATTACCTGATCCACTCGCCCAAACCTGCCAGTTTTCTTTTTAAAATCTGAGCCGTTGATAATTTTTGATCAACGGCCGAGATCTCTTCTTTCCTTTTTAATTAAAAAACGACCCCTAACCCCTACCTCATTCTTTCAGAAGCGCCGCCTCTAACTCATCTCTTCTCTCAAATGCTCTTGAGCTCTCTTGAAACCCTAATCGCTCTCTTTCACCTCCAACCCCAAATCCACCGAAATCCATGGTTGTTCTAACCATGGACGACCTATTCTCACCCCCTACTGCTCTCACGTGCTTGATACCTGAAGGTTCGAGGCCAAACTTGAAGGGTCTTCACCCAGACCTTCATCGATTCGAGGTTCTTAGGCATCTCCGGCCTTGCTCCGGCGGGTCTTAGCCTCCTAAGCCTGGTTCTGACCTTATCAACTCCAGATTTGATCTTGTTTCTTCCAAGCCTTTCTCGTTTCTAGGGTTCTCAGAAACCCTAGCCTATTCGAGGTTCTTTTTTGTTTATTTGTTTGGATCTGTGCTCGATCTGTGCTATATGTGATGTTTTAAACGTTTTCCCAATTTTCCTTTTTAAAATCTTTTGATTTCAAACTAGGGTTTCTGAGTCTGTTTGTTAAATATTTTGTTCGATTCATTTGTTTATAATCTCTATGTTTGATTGGTGTTGAAAACCTAATTTTTGGAGATTTGTTTGAGTTTCTGAGTCTATCTGTTTGATTTACTTTATTTGCACCTGATTAGTGTTGAAATCCCTAATTTTTGGGGTTTATTTGAGATTCTGAGACTGTTTATTTGTTTCACTTTTTTATCGCCTCTAAACTCTACTGATTTCGAAAACCCTAGTTCCTTGGGGTCTATTCGAGTTCCTGAGTTTGTTTGTGCAACTCGTCTGTTTGAAATTGCTCAATCTGCTTCCTTTAAAATCAGCATCTCTTTTCTTTATGTGATTCAGCTTTGTTCAGAGTTCTTGCTATCTGTCAAACTCGACTATGTTTTCAGAAAGGATTTCACCTAGCTTTTGCATGCTTCTGATCTTTTCTCTATTACTAAGCCAATGAAATTTGACCTACGTGACTATCATGCTATTACTGTATGCTACCTCTTCTTGCCATAGCTTGGCCTCACATGTTAGCTTGGCCTCACATGTCTATTACTTGTGCACCTCATTTATATACCTAGTCCCTTCTGTGATTGATTTTCAAACTCGTGATTGATTTTCAAAACTTTTCCTTGTGCAGTTCTGATTTTTTTACTCGCACGTTAAGGGTTAATTGATTCTCCCTCTTTGTTTGGCCTTACCAGATCCTTTCCAAAAATAAGTACACTCCTGTATTTAGACTTAATCCCTTACTATATGGTTTTACTTCTCCTTTTGTGGAAACAATCATTCTACTTAAAAATTGATTTTCTTTCCTTATATTAATCCTGTTAGTGTTCGTTGAGCAGTAATCCCTTGATTAAAGGGAAAAACCTGTGTTAATTGATTTTGATTGTGATTATTTCCATGTTTGTGAAACCGTATTTGTTACCTTGTTTTCTACTCGTTTTCAAAACTATAAATACATGTACTTCTTCCCTTTCAAACAGGTTCGAACATGAACAAGTCAATACTTTTTCTCTCAAATACACTTAGATTTTCTTAAAAATATTCGAGTTCTATGAATTTATAAGCTTAAAATTCTCTTCTCTGATTGTGGTTTGGCTGAAAGAATCCTGCTTTTCTTTGCTTGCTTCGTCTGCAACTGGTATGTCATCTTTGTCTAATTTCTGCCACTCCCCTATGTGTTTATTCTTCAGTTCATTCTTTGTTTGGCTTCCATAATGTAATTTTTGCAAGTTGGTTTGTTTCTTTGCTATGATCCTACATGAATCCCTATCCCCCAATTCCTTTTGTATGTTGAGTTAGGGTTCAGAAACATGACAACACTCGACATTGTTGTTCATGTATACGGACTGGACTCCCTGAGTCCTAAACTCTTTCAACTCCTATTCCCCTTCCCCTTTTATATGTATGCTTAGATTAAGGCCTTGGTATGGCAGTGTCCTAATCACGGTCTAGACCATAGTCTGACCTTTAATAGGTCTGTGCTCTTATTTGCTAGCTGAACATGCTTGGTCAGGGGTGTTCCAGCCTACCTCATGGTTAGGCATGACCACCAGACTGCCTTGGCATTCTCTCCCCCCCCTATTGCACTTGCACTCATTCTTAGAACTTAAGTTCTGCCCCTCTCTTGTGAGCCTTGCCTTGGGACCCCAAAGCTCCCTCTGAACTTGGACACTTGAGGGTTGGCTCTTCCACACTACACTATAACTCATCCTGAGTAATATCTTGGGTATAAGCACTGCCTGGGGTTCCTGAAACTCCTTGGATCTCTGAAACACCCTAGATAAGAGAAGGCTTTGGAAATATTAATCTCAGAAGTGGCTCAATCTCATATTATTAAACACTAAGTCTGAATTAGGTTCCTTGGATGCAACTGATAATTTTTTATGTACTTTTAATTTCAGTTTTGTTCTGCTGGGCTGTAATAATTTGTATAAACTCATGGGGATTTAGTGAAAAAGGGAAAAGGGTTACTTTTATGCATAAAGGGTAGAAAATATGCCTATAGGATGTTGTTTCTAATTTGTGCAACTTCATACGTAGAAAGCATGCCTATAGGATTTAACTTATGAATTTTGCAACTATGCATCTAGATACCATCCCTATATAGGTTTTCATCTCTGCATATAATAATGTCATTAGGCAAACAGTTAGGTTTAATAATAAAAATGGCATATGTAGATATTATTGTTTATAAGGCTTCTATTAGTATTTGAAACGTATCACGTATAGAAAGCATGCCTATAGGGATTTCGAACTAGAGTTGTCTCACTTGTTTAAAATAGTATCGATTTTACTAAAAACAAATGACTTTTCTTTCTGAACTTACTCGCATTAACTCTGGTAAATTTTTTTTAAATCAGCCTAAACGTCATTTCTTTGTACTTATCTGACAAATTTCTTCTAGTCAGTATGCAACTCAGTTCTTTTGTTAAAAAAAATGGCAACTCTTTTTCTAACCAGTCTGCATTATGAAATTCATTTTAGTTGTTAAACCACATTTATAATAATCCAGTACCCTTTTTCTGAAACCTATTTCTTACTCTGTAATTTTCCTTTAAAATCAGTAGTCCCATCCAACACATAGACAAAAAGGATTAACTAATCAACGGGATCAGTCTTAAACAACTGCATTCGAGTAAGCCTAATGCAGACTTTCTGTCTAAAAATATGTGTTGAACCATTCCGCTTATCGCTTTAATTTAATTTAAGACTAAACCATTACGTGCAAGGCATGCTAAACTCTATGGCTTTATCTAATTTTAGGAGGCTTATTTGAACCCTACTTGCTTATTTGCTTTCCCCTTTACTTGCATTATGTGTTTTGATTGATGCCCTAGTATTTTGTCCTTTGAAAACTCTTAAAAGGCCTCAAACCCCTCTCCCTTTAGGACTAGTAGTCCAAATGCCTCCGGTACTGATAGGATTGGGACGAGTACTAGCATGCAATAAGTAACGAGACATTCCACGCTTTAATACCTTAACGGTGTGGGAAGGGTAGATATGGATATGATAACCACGCGATAACACCACGTGTATAAAAGGTTACCAGGTGTTGAGTGGGGTGATCCATATTGTTTTTAAACGTAGGACCCCTCTCCCTTTACCTGTTTAAGTTTATTTCAAAAACTGCTTTTTCTCAAACTTCAGTTTCTTTAACTGCTACTCCCAGCAATTATGTAAAATTTCTCCCTCTCTTCACTCGTTTATTCTGAATTTTAAAACTACTTTCTTCTCAAAATTTCAGCTTCTTTAACTTCGTTTTAGTTTCAAATTATTTGCAACTATTATATGAAAACCCCCCTCGTATTTGTAATTCTTGCTTGTTTACTTATGTTTGCTTGCTTAAAGTCACAATTGTAACATGGCCGGTAACCACACTAGTGGATCTTGAGGGGTCCCTAACACCTTCCCCTCGAGATAATTTCTAGCCCTTACCTGAACTCTGGTTCTTCATCTCAATTCTTTCTTAAAAGTGTCCTAATGCACTATAATCATTAGGTGGCGACTCTTCAATTTCTAAAACCCAATTCCCAAATGGGAATAAAGTTGTCTTCCCGAATGTCGTAAATCCGATTTCGCTTTAGAAAAAGGGGGCGTCAACAGCATGGAGACTCTGCTGGGGATTCTTTAGGCTTTCACCATTTCATGTTATATGTGACTTTATTGCTTTCTTTTATTGCTTTGTTTACTGCCTCTATTTGAAACTGACTTGTCTTTTGTTTCTTTTTCTTTAACGGTTTCATTTATCGCTTTCCATCAATACCGTTGTAATTTTGAGCAATTATTGTAAACATTTATTGTATGAATGTGAAAATACATGTCAATTTGTTTCATTCTTGTAAACTGCATCTTCAACATCATATTCCATTCGTGCCAAACAAATACCATAGCAATGCTTATAATGAGTGGTTGCGCCCTTCCAATATTATCACCCTTTAAATTTGGCAAAGGCTTATTTGCGGTAAAACCAGTCGATCAGCGGTGCAGTCGACGGTTCCGTGCCTTTCCCTCTTGAGTTTTCCGCTCAAGGGTACCTGTCTAATACCCCAATAGAAACATTACTCTGTTTAAACTCTACATGCATCATGGTCAAACCTAGACGAGTCAGTTATGTTGTCCGCATAATGACTCATTAGGATAGCCTTGTCCAAAGTCCACCGGGTTTCCTTGAAACCCAAATGGACACCTCCATGTTTTGTGAATTTATTTGGAGAACTAAATGTTTTCTATGCTAATTATTGGTTTAAATAGCCGAGTCCGGTGGGGTAGGGGCCTAACGCTTTGTTTTGCAGAAAATGAGGCACAAAATCCCAGATTTGGCATGGTAACCAACATTCATCCAAGGCTGCTGAATTGGTGGAAATACCCCCACTCCAGTGATAAGACGTTCGTCCGCAAATACTTAGGGAATTTGCCTTCTCTTCTAGAAATCCAACCTGACAACAGAATCATAGAGGCTGCGACACTGTTCTGGGATAGTGACAGGTCCGTGTTCTACTTCGGGGATTTTGAAATGACTCCTTTGCTCGAAGAAATAGGAGGTTTAGTTGGTATTCCTTGGGAGAATCTGGGTTTGCTTATGCCATAGAATCGCAAGGGTAGGGGTTTCCTTAAGATGATGGGACTGAAGAAGAACCCAAATTTAACCTGCCTGAAAGACTCTTACATCCCATTCGACTATCTGTACGAGAGGTACGGCCATAGCAAGTCATACCGCACCTACTCAGATGAATTCACACTCACCTCATTGGGGCATATCCACAGAAGGGTCTTCCTTTTTATGTTCTACTTTTTGGGAATGATAGTGTTCCCTATGAAGAAGGCTAGGACCCACACCAAACTGGCCATGGTAACTAAGACTCTGATGGAAGGAATTGGCGGGCAGCCTTTCAGTATAGTGCCAATGATCGTCGCTACGATATATCGAGCCCTAGATAACTATCAGCAAAAGGCCAATCATTTTGAGGGTTGCAACATATTACTTCAGCTCTGGCTCATGGAGAACCTCCAGAAAGGAGAATACCGGCAAAAGATCTTACGTAGAGACTGGGATGATTACATCGCCTTCCACCAGCCAAGGCGTATGAATTATATGCCTAACATGTTCGCTCAACCAGGGACGCCGGAGGATGGGTAGAATTATTTGAGAATCTGAAAGAAGACCAGGTACAATAGATGGTCGAGTGGTTCCCTACGGAAGAATTCATTGTCCGATCCAGAGACGCACCGTTTATCATACTAATCGGTCTAAAAGGAACTTATCCCTACATTCCCCTCCGAGCCATGAGGCGGGCTGGGAGAAAGCAAATCATACCAAGGGTCAACAAAATGAGTCACTTCAGTGATGACTTCTAGGACGATAATATCCTTCACAGGTGCCAAGCACAGCACATGTGGCATTGCAAACTCGTTTTGAGGAAAGAATCTATTGAGCCAGACAGATATCACGCCAGTTGTGTGCCACACTACTCAGGTTGGTTGGAAGATAATCGCAACAGTTTGGGTCAGCCAGAGTTCATTCGAGGACACAGAATTATCGACGAGAACGCTGAAGCACAGGTTAAGTATAATCAACTGAGCAAGAAAATTCAAGAGTGTTAAAGTGAGCACCGGGAAATACAAGAAGCCCATCAGAAGTTGATCGAGGAGTGGAAAGATATGGTTGTCAGTGCCGACAAGCGACCAGGGTATTTGGAGCGGGGTCTAGTAGAGCTGGAAGGAAAGTTCATCAAGAGGATTGAAGACTGTCAAAACACTGAAGGAAATGCAGGTGGACATTTGGCCCGAGCTTATTTACTGCTAGGACTACGCAAGCTGGTGAAGTTGTTCGAGGGAGACAAAGATGCCAAATCTGGGGAAGGTCCTTCCGGGACCAAGTAGTTAGGATTCTTTTATTCTTTATTTTAATGTAATGAGGCCAATAGCCACTAGTGATATTTTACTTTCTGTTATTTAGCGTCGTTTTGGATTCGTCTTATTTTTAATCAATAAAATGAGTCATTTAGCATTATAAGTTCTACAAAACTATTTGTCACTAGGCCTACCTCGGGCACAACGAGGCACAAAAATTAGGACACGATTTATATTTTTGCACAATGTGTTTAAATACTGTAACATTTTTCTCATAACCCGCACTAACTTATTACCTTTTCTTTTTCTTTTTTTTATTAACCTCCCCAAAGGTTAGTTCGTGCATTTTGGTACCATCGTCATACTCCACAAGATCCAAGGGGCCTCCACCTCCTCCTCTGAGTCCTATCCGGAACAAGAACAAAGGTAGAATGGGAGATTTAAGCACCAGAAAGGAAGTTGAAATAACTGAGATTCCTCAGGGTACCCCGGTTGCTAAGGAAACTGCTACCCAACCTGAGGAAAAATTATTGAAGTTCTGAGAAGAACTGGATCAGGTTCGGAACTTGGCGAACCTATCATTCTCTCTCACCACTCCTGATGTTAACCTTCCCAACGCCCAGAACCCCACACCTCCACAAAACACCCCACAACCACAGATACAACCCACTCATACTCAACACTGCAACACATGCCACACTCCAAACAACAATCCGCTACTCATTCCCGAACTACTGAACACTACAAATGACCATCTCCACAACACTCCTATCTACGTGGATACCGTACCCCGCTACACTCAACCAATCTCAAATGCACCTGAGTCTAATGACAAAGACTCTCTTATCAGGAACTTAGCAGCAGAACTCAAGAAGTTGACCAGCCGAGTTCAGGGCGTGGAAGGAAAAAAAGGTATCGTGGGATTGAATTATGAAGACCTCTGCATTAAGACAGATGTTGAACTTCCAAAGGGGTATAAACCTCCCAAGTTCGAAATGTTCGATGGCACGGGAGATCCCAGAGTCCACCTGAGGACATATTGCGATAAGCTGGTCGGAGTCGGAAAGGATGAGAAGATCCGTATGAAGCTCTTCATGAGAAGTCTAAAGGGGGATGCTCTATCCTGGTACATCATCCAGGACCCCAAGAAATGGACAAGCTGGGTAGGCATGGCATTAGATTTCATGGATAGGTTCCGATTCAATACAGAGAATGCATCGGATGTATTCTACATCCTGAATTTAAAGAAGAAACCTACCGAAACATTCTGCGAGTATGCTACTCGTTGGAGTTCAGAGGCTGCAAAGGTTAGGCCGACCTTATAAGAAGAACAGATGAATAGATTCTTCATCCGGGCCCAGGATCCACAATATTACGAGAGGTTGATGCTGATCGAGGGTCATAAATTCTCCGATATCATCAAACTGGGAGAAAGAATTGAGGAAGGCATTAAGAATGGTATAATTACTAATCTTGAAGCATCGCAGGCCACCAACAAGGCCTTACAGTCTAGTGACACGTCCAAAAAGAAGAATGTGAGTGCCGTGATGGTCGCATAAGGAGCCAAATCACCACTAAAATACCACACTTACCCGTCACCTCCACTTACATATCAGCCTATCCCGAATTACAAAGCACCCGCACCCGCCACCCGCACCCGCACCCGCACCCTCCTATCAAAATCCACGTCCCATTTACCAATCGTCTCCGCCTCTCACATATCAACCCACCTCACCTAGATACTCTCAACCTGCTGTCTACCAAGCTTATAATGCTCAACCCTCTCACTATGAATCACCTCCCATCGGCCAAAATTTCCCTAGACATAGGCCAAATTTTGACCGCAGACCTCCTAGACAATACACAGCCATCGCCAAATCAATTGACCAGTTGTACAAGAGACTTAAAGTTGCTATTTACGTCACCTCTATCCCAGCCATAACTCCAGAAAATCCTTCCCAGTGGGTCAACCCTAACAAGACCTGTACGTACCACTCCGGCATGAAGGGACACACCCTTGACGAGTGCCACTCATAAAAGGACAAGATTCAAACCCTGATCAACAATAAGGTCATCGTAGCAAAGGAGCCTGCTCTTAATATTCGCAACAACCCTCTGCCTGACCACAAAGGCGGAGACATTCACATGATCGAGATCGAGGATGATTGGGACCCCAAATGGTCGATAGGTTTGATTGCTGGGGGTGATGAACCAAAGAGACCAGCTGTCACACTTAACCCAATTGTTGTGCAGAATCAACCCTCCGGGGATGATGAAGTAAACATGTCTTTACCTCTCGAACTTGAAGCGCCTTCTTCTGCAAAGGCGCCCGGAACAATTGAGGTTGAATTTGGAGTTCCAAAAGCACCTGCACCCTTTGAAGTTGCTATGTTACCACCAAGGGTACCTATTCCTGTGGCAATGTCCGACATAACATCGTTCCACTAAAATTCCATACCATAGGATTACACAGCTGAAGCTACGAGAAAAGGAAAGACCAAGATAGGAGAAACAATTGCTGTGTAGGGAATGACCAGAACAGGGAGGGTTTACACCCCAGAACACCTAGCTGAGTCCAGTAAGAAATCCTCTGGGTGGCCTATTGAAACTGGGCCCGATGACCTTTGGAGGAAAATACAAGTTGAGGAATACTCGATCATTGAGTAATTGAACAAAACACCAGCACATATCTCCATCCTAGCTCTTCTGCAGAGCTCTGACGCACACAAAAATGCCTTGATGAAGATACTGAGCGAAGCTTATGTGCCCAGCAACATAACTGGAGGCGAAATGGAAAATATGGTAGGGCAAGTACTGGAGAGCCACAAAATCACCTTCCACGAAGATGAGCTACCGCCGGAAGGACTGAGCCACAACAAGGCACTGCACATCACCGTACAATGCGAGGATTATTTCATTACTAGAGTCTTGATCGATGGATGATCTAGCCTCAATATCTGTCCGCTGATAACTTTCAAAACCTTGGGAAAGAGCCTGCACGATATCAAAGACGGGGCCATCAATGTCAAAGCCTTTGATGGGTCCCAAAGGTCTACTGTTGGAGAAATCAGCCTATGCTTGCAAATGGGACCAACATGGTTCGACATCGACTTTCAAGTGATAGATGTCCCGGCATCCTACAACCCTGCATCAGGCAGTGAAGTTTGAATGGAATCACCAAGAGATGATTATTCATGGCGATAGTAGCAACCCCATATATAGTCGCCAGACCATCCCAATGATTGGAGGCAGAAGGAGAATAGGCAGAGAAACATACCACCACATTGAAAGGGTCAACGCTGTAGACAAGGACAAATGGTGGGATAACAAGATTGAAAGTATCCTGAATTGGTGTGGGTACGAACCTGGATAGGAACTTGGCAAAAACCTCCAGGGGATCACTAAGCCCATCAAACTAAAGAAGTATGGCACTACTTTCGGGTTAGGGTACGGTTATACTTGGGAAGAATTCCAGAACTGGTCGCCACCATGGCGCGGCCCCTATTATCCGTTGGAGCTTCCGATACCTAGCCTGGAGCAGACTTTCCAACTGGCAGATACTATATACGGGTCATAGGAAGATGAAGCATTGGCAGCCATGAAGAATCTGTTTCTGGAGGATGATGATATGGACTGTTGTGTTCTTTTCGAAGAGGAGGGGGAGGAAGGCCCTTCCATACAAGTTATGAACCAAGGAGAACGCCTCAGCAACCGGTCAATTAGAACCACCAGGGCCCGGAAAGCTTCGGGGTATCAAGGCTAAATAAAAGCACCATGCATCTCATTTTTTTTACTAGCTGATTTTCTTTCCGCATTATCTTTAATTTTGAAAAGAGCTCCGATGTTCCAAACAATTATGAATTTAATCAAAGCCTTTCATTTTATCATATATCTCGCTCTTATTATTTTCTCTATCATTTACTCTATTTACACAACATTACTATTAATTACTTTGATGATGAACCAACGATTGTGACTTACAATGAAACAACGCAACAAACGGATATAGACTCAAAAGAGGATGATATAGCAGAAGAGGTTATCAGAGATGTTGAGAATTTTGAGAATAGGCCTAAGTCTAACTTGGACGAAACTGAGGTCGTTAATTTGGGAGATACAGAAAATGTCAAAGAAACGCGCATCAGTGTTCACCTGTCACTATCAGAAAATGAATTTCACCTGTCACCATCAGAAAATGAAGAATACACTGAGTTTTTAAGGGAATATGAGGACATATTTGCCTGGTCGTATGATGACATGACTGGTCTTAGCAGGTCCATTGTAGCTCACAAACTGCCAACAGATCCAACCTGTCCGCCAATAAAGCAGAAGCTCAGGAAATTCAAACCCGACATGAGTTTGAAAATCAAAGAAGAGGTTACCAAGCAGGTCAAAGCCAAGGTTCTCAGGGTAGTAGAGTATCCGACATGGTTAGACAACATCATTCCAATACTAAAGAAGGATGGGAAAGTTATAATTTATGTCGACTACCGGGATCTTAACCATGCCAGTCCCAAAGATGACTTCCCCTTGCTGAACATACATATTCTTATCTACAACTGCGCCAAGCATGAGTTGCAGTCTTTTGTTGATTGTTTCGCCGGGTATCATTAGATATGGATGGATGAGGAAGATGCAGAGAAAACATCTTTCATCACGCCGTGGGGAATATATTTTTACAAAATGATTCCATTTGGATTGAAGAATGCTGGCGCCACCTATATGAGAGCCATGACTACCATCTTTCACGACATGATACACAAGGCGATTGAGGTATATGTGGACGATGTCGTCATAAAATCCAAGAAGGCCACTGATCATATGGAAGATCTGAGAAAGTTCTTCAACAGACTGAGGAGGTACAATCTGAAACTGAATCTCGCCAAGTGTGCATTCGGGGTTCCTGCTGGAAAATTACTGGGTTTCATCATGAGTCGTCGAGGAATAGAATTGGACCCATCAAAGGTCAAAGTCATTCAAGAATTGCCACCGCCAAAGAACAAGAAGGATGTGATGAGTTTCCTGGGGAGACTCAACTATATCAGCCGATTCATAGCTCAGTCCACTGTCATTTGTGAACCCATCTTCAAAATGTTGAAGAAAGATGCTGCTACCGAGTGGACTGATGATTGTCAAAAAGCCTTTGACAGAATCAAGGAATACCTGTCAACGCCGCCAGTCTTGGTCCCGCTTGAGCCCGAAAGACCCCTATTGCTTTACCTTGCAGTATTGGATGGAGCATTCGGTTATGTTCTGGGACAACATGATGAAATGGGGAGAAAGGAGCAAGCCATCTACTATCTCAGTAAGAAGTTTACCCCGTACTAGGCCCGATATTCTCTATTAGAGCACACCTGTTGTGCTCTAACTTGGGTTGCTCAGAAATTGCGGCATTATTTATGTGCCTACACTACTTATCTCATATCAAGGATGGACCCGCTGAAGTATATCTTCCCGAAGCCCATGCCCACCGGCAAGCTCGCCAAGTGGCAAATCCTACTAAGTGAATTCGACATTGTTTACATGACTCAGAAGGCAATCAAAGGTCAAACCTTAGCAGATCACCTGGCCGAGAATCCTGTTGGGAGAGAATACGAACCTCTAAAAATGTATTTTCCTGATGAAGAGGTGCCCTTCGTAAGAGAAGATATTGTTATTCAACGGAGCCACAAATTTTAAAGGAGTTGGCATAGGAGCAGTCCTAGTATTAGAAACCACCCAGCATTACCTGGTATCCGCGAAGCTCAGGTCCCCTTGCACAAATAATATGGCCGAATATGAAGCCTACATCCTGGGGCTCAAGATGGCCATTGACATGAACATTCAAGAGTTGCTAGTGATCGGGGATTCAAACTTGCTCATACATCAGGTTCGAGAGAAGTGGGAAACCAAGAACTCTAAGATACTCCCATACTTGCATCACATACGGGAGTTAAGGAAAATATTCACAAAGATAGAATTTCAGCACATCCCCAGGATCGAGAACGAATTCGCTGACACATTAGCTACTTTATCATCCATGATCCAGCATCCAGACACGAATTTCATTGATCCCATCCCAGTAAATATTTATGATCAACCAGCTTATTGTGCTCACGTTGAGGAAGAAGCAGACAGAAAACCGTGGTTCCATGACATCAAGGAGTACTTGACAACAGGAGAATATCCAAAATTTGCCAACGCCACTCAGAAGCGCACACTTCGGAGATTATCCAACAAGTTCTTTTACAATGGGGGAATCATGTACAGGAGGACTCCCAACCTGGGTCTACTAAGGTGTGTCGAAGCAAAAGAAGCATCCAGACTATTGGACGAAGTGCACGCAGGGACCTGGGCTGCACATGAATGGTTTTGTCTTAGCAAAGAAGATACTACAAGCAGGGTATTTTTGGATGACTATGGAAATAGACTGTATCCAGTATGTTCGCAAATGCCATCCCTGTCAGATACATGCATACATGACAAAGGTGCCTCCAAACGAGCTTACAACAACAAGCTTACCATGGCCATTCGCCGCCTGGGGAATGGATGTTATTAGACCTATCGAGCCCGCTGCATCAAATGGGCACATGTTCATTCTAGTGGTAGTTGATTATTTCACCAAATGGGTCGAAGCAATGTCACACAGGGCAGTGACTAAGAAAGTTGTGGCAGATTTCATCCGTGACCGTATTGTTTGCTGATTCGGGATTCCGGAATCAATCATCACTGATAATGGTTCCAATCTCAACAACAACTTAAGGAAAGCCATGTGCGAGTCATTCAAGATCAAATACAAGAATTCTACAGCCTACAGGCCTCAGATGAATGGAGTTGTAGAGGCAGCCAACAAGAATATCAAAAAGAAACTAAGGAAGATGACCGAAAGTCACAAACAATGGCATGAGAAATAATCATTCGCCTTACTGGGATACCGCACCACAGTCCGCACATCGACCGGGGCAACTCCCTACATGCTGGTTTATGGTACAGAGGCAGTCATCCCCGCCGAGGTAGAAATTCCCTCTTTGAGGATCATACAAGAAGCAGAGTTGGATGACGCGGAATGGGTAAAAGGTCGCTACGAGCAGTTAGCCCTTATAGATGGGAAAAGGATGAATGCAGTTTGCCATGGTCAGTTGTATCAGAACAGAATATCCAGAGCCTTCAACAAAATAGTTAAGCCAAGGAAGTTTACGCCGGGGCAGCTGGTGTTAAAGAAAATATTCCCACATCAAGATGAAGTCAAGAAGAAATTCTCTCCCAACTGGCAAGGTCCGTACATGGTTTACCGGGTTCTAACCAGAGGAGCCCTCATTATTGCAGAGATGTACGAAGAAGTCTAGCCGAAGCCAATCAATTCAGACGCAGTAAAACGATACCATGTGTAACCACTTATGATTCCCTTTATGATGTAATTTGAACTACGCCTGACCTGATTCCCGTTTAAAAGGGGATACGTAGGCAGCCCTATAGGTTCGGTCACAATTTAATAAATATTTCATTTCCCCCCTGCTATTGGAACTGGGGCAGAATTTTGAGGAAAACCCTTAAAATTCCGAAGTCAGTTTTCAGCCATTCATCGCTAGGAATGCCTCCTCAATAAACTGGGGCAGAATTTTGAGGAGGACCCTCAAAATTCTGAAGTTGATTTTTCAACCGTTCAACGCAGCCGTCAAAAGTGCCAGCCCAGCAAACTGGGGTAGAATTTTGATGAGGACCCTCAAAATTCCGGAGCGAGAGAGGTTGCAATGTCTTGAACCGCGTCGCAGTCGTTGGTTCATCTAAAGAAAAACATTTTTTACTTATGTTATATTTACTAAATCATGCATAACTATTGTTCGAATTGTTGTTGTTTAGCGACGCTACCCCAATGATACGCAACGTTAGAAGCCAGGGGAAAATAAACTAACCTTTTTCCCTTACGGAACTCACGATTTTTCTTTGGATGAAGTCACTTGACTTACAATATTACTAAGTATATTTATGTACGCATACTTCCCTAAGAATGCAACTTCTCGGAATCATCACTTATTCGTAATCGCTATCCGTACACAACCTCCCCAGCAGTCACGATATCGTAATCAACTCTCATCTAAGATATCTCACTACTATCCATCCTATTACATTCTTGCATTGTATAAGGCTACCATTCTGACTTTCGAGACTAAGCACTGTCTCCATCTGCATTATTTGCATAAGGCTACCTTTCTGCCTTTCGAGACTAAGCATTGTCTCCATATTCATTATCTGCATTGCACAAGGCTACCTTTCTACCTTTCGAGACTAAGCACTGTCTCCATTTGCATTATCTGCATAAGGCTACCTTTCTGCCTTTCGAGACTAAGCATTGTCTCCATATGCATTATCTGCATTGCACAAGGCTACCTTTCTACCTTTCGAGACTAAGCACTGTCTCCATCTGCATTATCTGTATAAGGATACCTTTCTGCCTTTTGAGACTAAGCACTGTCTCCATCCTGCATTTTCTTGCATTGCATAAGGCTACCTTTCTGCTTTTCGAGACTAAGCATTGTCTCCACCTGCATTTTCCTGCATTACATAAGGCTACCTTTCTGCCTTTCGAGACTAAGTACTGTCTCCATCTGCATTATCTGCATAAGGCTACCTTTCTTCCTTTCGAGACTAAGCACTGTCTCCATCCTGTATTTTCTTGCATTGCATAAGGCTACCTTTCTGCCTTCCGAGGTTAAGCTCTACCTCCATCTGCATGGCTGAAATATCGCCACCTCTATTTGCATCGACTGAAATACCACTAGCTTCATCTAAATCTTGCATGGCTGAAACATCGCCAATTTTTGTTTAAATCCTTATTGGCTGAAATATAGCCATTTATAATTATCATTCCTTACCAGCTGAAACATCGCCGCTTTATTTAAATTTTTGTCGGCTAAAATATCGCCATTTACACATTTTTACATCAGCTGAAACATCGCTAATTTTTGCTTAAATCCCTTGTACCGGCTGAAAAATCGCCATTTATACTTATCCTTCTTATCGGCTGAAATATCGCCAACTTTATTTAATTCTCGGTATCGGCTAAAATATCGCCATTTATGTTTTTTCTACATCGAATAAAACATTGCTGCTTTATTTAAATTTCTGTCGGCTGAAATATCGCCATTTACACATTTTTTACATCAGCTGAAACATCGCCAACTTTATTTAGATTCCCGTTGGCTGAAATAGCGCCTTTTAGATTTTATCCTTCACATCAGCTGAAATACCGCCAAATCATGCATTTCATGGGCTGAAACACCGCCAAGCCATCTGAGGACGTCATTGTTCAGAGGCGTCATCTTCATAGCCCGAGAACACCATGCCATGGCCCGAGGACCCCACTTTATATCCTGCACTTCATTATTCAAAGGCATCATGGTTCGGAGGAACCATTATCATAGCCCGAGAACATCATTTCATAGCCTGCGAATCCTTATTTTGCCCTTCATGGCCCAGGACATCGTGGTCTAAGGACGTCATCCTAACCGTCCGAAGACAGCATTCATGGTCCAACGGGAACTTGCATCACGTTTACGTTTATGCACAATATACGCCCGTATTTCTCACTTGCAGGTACACCGGCTAGCAACAGCCATCTCAGAAGAAGCGATCCCGCTCCGGTTCCTGCAGCCGATAAGACTTCAAATACCTCTTGCCACCTAAAGCATCATGTCCGTCTCTTTCGAAACTCGATCGGCATGTTCCGTCAATGGTTCCTGAACTACATATGGACTGATTCCTGTAAAACCAGGGATATGTAGGCGGCTCAGAAACCAGAGCTCAGTCAAATTCTTTTCAATTTGCCGCTTCCGATCAAAATTGGCCACCATATCTTTACCCGACAACTCTTTCATCCTTCCCAGGTAAAGTAGGGCAGCTGTTGATACCCAATTTTTCCTAGGTAATTTTATACCCAAAATACTTCCAAAATAGCATATATGTGTATATATAAGCACACCCAAGAGTTTTGGCATTTTTAATGATTTTTAAACCAATTTATTGCCTATTATAATACAACAAAATCCAATAATTATTCCCAAAATTATCATTTTTGGTGAATAATTCATTTTATTCTCACATTTGCACCAAAATATAATTAATATAATTTTGCATTTTTTTTACAAATTTATTTGGCATTTTTAAAGCTAAATTGCATATAATTGCAATTATAGCCTATTTTGTGATTAATAGCATTTTATAATTACAAAATTAGTTCCAGTATTTTTTAAGTTAATATTTATGTAATATTTGTTTACTCAGTATTTTTAATTTATTTTTTAACCATTATTACATTTTTATAAAATAAAAGGAAAAAATTGGCTATTTAAAATCTAGCCTTAATTTCATTTCAATTACAGCCCAATTTGCACCCCAATTCAACCCAATACCAACCCCCAAATCAATTTAAACCCGATTACTTGATCCAATTTCCCAAACCCGCCTGTTTTCTTTTTAAAATCTGAGTCGTTGATCATTTTTTATCAACGGCCCAGATCTCTTCTTTCCTTTTTAATTCCAAACAACCCCTAAACCCTACCCCATTATTTCAGAAGTGCAGCCTATTGTCACACCTCCTTTTTCACTATGTGAGCACGTGATTTTTTCCCTATATGAGAATTACTCCCAAAAATTCAAAATAAAATAATTTTTGTGTTGTTTGCAATTTTTGTGGATTTTTGTGTTTATTGTTTGCATTTGTGTGTGCATGTCTATTTGTTTAAATCAATGAAAATACAAAAAATATATTGCATTTACATTTAGGATTTAATTTTATATTTTTGGATTAATTAAGTAATTTGTTGTTTTACAAAAATGAAAAAATCCACAAAAATAATGTACTTTGCATTTTTAGCGCTTAATGCCCAAGTGCGCAATTTTGTTTGTGATTAGTGTTTAATTTTTGTGTTATAATTATTATTAAGGGTCAATTAGTATTTTTCTAAGTTAATTTTGATTTTTTACAATTTAATTTAGGAATTTTGGTAATTAGGAACTAAAAAGAAAATGAAAGAAAAAGAAGAAAAAATGAAATAAAGAGAAAATTCGGACTGAGCCGTCCAAATTTAACCAAATCCAGCCGTTCATCATCAAAGACGATTAAAATGGCGTAGTTTAATATTGAAACTACGTCGTTTCATCATCAAAAGATCTCAGCCGTTCAAGCCAAAGTGATCCAACGGATCGCAGCCATTACCCGTATCCATTTAGCCTAGCCCGAACCTAACCCGTTCTCTATACCCGGTCTAACCCACCCTTCATTTAACAAAACGACCCCGTTCTATTTTAAGTGAATGCTTCAAGCCGTTGATCTCGTTTGATCGAACGACCTGGATCAAATGTCCATCCCAGTGTATATTCCCAACTCACACCCCACACCCCCAAGCCAACCCCCC
>MU788439.1:17058-55438 GCA_026770625.1 Nicotiana glauca
ATGTATATATATATATATATATATATATATATATATATATATATATATATATATATATATATATTTATACAAAATTTCAAAATTTTTATGGTGAATGTTAATCGTTTGCACTTTTAGTACAGTTCTTTACCTTTATATTCTACTTTGATTGGTAGTTTTCTTTTGTTAAGTTTAAGAATCCATTTCATGTAAAAAAAATATTTTTAATTGAGTCCTTAAATTATTCATCACTATTTGATTCAATTATTATCAATATATTTTAGTAAATAATAGATTTCTCAAAGGACAATTGATTTGATAGCATTACGTCAAAAATATGGTCGCCCGAATATGTGTTTGGTAGTGTATGTCTTATATTTAAGAAAAAACCAACAAATAACCGAAAAAATTGAAAAATCGACAAAACCCGACATAAACTGAGAAAAAACCGACTTAATTGGTTTAGTTTGGTTCTAATATTTGAAAAACTGACTTACTTGGTTTGGTTTCTTTTTAAGGAAAAATCAATCCAAATCGAACCATGAACACCCCTAACTGTGACACCAGTTCTGGGTAGTCGAGACTCGAACATCTATAATAGATATTCATGTTCAGATGGCTTATTGTTTTCCTTCTATTATGTTATATTCTGTTGTTTAAATGTTATCTCTTCGTAATTCTAAAGAGAATAAAATTGATAAAAAGGTTGATGGTTCAATAATTGGCTTGCCTAGCTCACATTAGTAGGCGTCATCACGACTCCCCAGGGTGAGAAATCCGAGTCGTGACAAGTTGGTATCGGTTCTCTAGGTTACGTGGGTCTCACTGTTCACAGACAAGCTTAGTAGAGTCTAAGGGATCGGTACAGAGACGTCCGTATTCATCCCCTAAAGGCTACGGAGTTAGGGAAAAACTACACATTCATTCTTTCCTGTCGTGCGATTTTGTTCTCTCATTGCTAAATTGAAACCTATACTCTTGTCCTTTCATGAATAACGAGGTCATGTACCGCTTCTTCATCCAAGAAGCAGCATAGACCGGTGATAGATCAACTACGTCTTCGGAGGCCTTGTGGAGGTTGGATAAGTTTTACCAAGCTCTTCACTACTACTCTCAGCGGTGCATTTTCTGAGGAACCCCAAGATTATCTAGACAGCTATCACGAGGTTCTCAAGCGCATGGGATCATGAAGACCAATGGGGTCGATTTTGCTACTTTTCATTTGTCCAGATCCGCCAAGACCTGTTGGAGGGATTATTGATTGGCTATACCAATTAGGTCATCAGCTTTGACTTGAGAACAGTTCAAGCAGCTATTTCTGGAGAAGTTTCTCCCCATCACTCAGAGAGAGGTCTATCGGAGGTAGTTTGAGTGTCTCTGGCAAGGTTCTACAACTATTACTCAATATGTGATCAGATTCATCGACTTGGCTTGTCGTACTCTTATCATACTTCCCACCGTAAGAGAGAGTGAGGAGCCTAATTGAGGGACTCGTCTAGCCCGCTCAGTTAGCTGAAGGTGGAGGTAGAGGCATTAGAGGTGGAGGTATAGATGCTAGAGGTAGAGATAAAGGTATTAGAGGTGGAGGTGCAGGTACTGTTCTGGTTTGTGGCAGAGAAGTTTCGATTTTATTTTGCGCCGTATTTGTTCATTCTTAGTGATTCTTTGAGTGCTCCTGTTTATGCGTCTACACCGGTGGGTGATTCTATTGTAGTAGATCGAGTCCATCGTTCTTGTATAGTCGTAATTGGGAGTCTTGAGACTCGTGTAGATTTGTTACTTCTGGACATGGTTGATTTTGATGTCAATTGGGGATGGACTGATATCTTGGACTGTCATGCTAAGACTTTGACCTTAGCCTTTCCAGCTTTACCCTGTTTAGAGTGGAGAGGGACTCCTTGTCATTCTACCCGAAGTATTATCTCTTATGTGAAGGCTCGGCGTATGGTCAAGAAGGGGTGTTTGGCCTATTTGGCATATGTTCATGATTCTAGTGCTGAGGTTCCTTCTATTGATTATGTGCCCATTGTTCATGAGTTTCCTGAGGTTTTCCCCTCACACCTGCCGGGTATGCCACCCCACAGGGATATTGACCTTTCCATTGATTTGGCTCCGGGCACTCAGCCCATTTCTATCCAACCGTATCGTATGGCCCCGCCTGAGTTGAAAAAGTTGAAGGAGCAATTGCAAGACTTGCTTGAGAAGGGTTTCATTAGACCCAGTGTTTTGCCTTAGGGTGTGCCGGTATTGTTTGTTAAGAAGAAGGATAAATCGATGAGAATGTGTATTGATTACCGCCAGCTGAACAAGGTTACAATCAAGAATAAGTATCCATTGCCGAGGATTGATGATTTGTTTGATCAGCTCCAGGGTGTCAAGGTATTTTCAAAGATTGACTTGAGATCTGGCTATCATCAGTTGAGTATTAGGACATTCGATGTCCCTAAGACAGCTTTTCGCACTCAGTACAAGCATTATGAGTCTTTGGTGATGTCATTCGGGTTGACAAATTCCCTAGCAGCTTTTATGGATTTGATGAACCAAGTGTTTAGGACTTATTTGGACTCGTTCGTGATAGTCTTCATTGATGATATTTTGTTATATTCCCACGGTCGGGAGGAGCAGGAGCACCATCTCAGAGTGGTTCTTCAGACTCTGAGGGATAGTCAGTTATATGCTAAGTTCTCGAAGTGTGAGTTTTGGTTGAGTTTAGTTGCATTTATAGGTCATGGTGTATCAGTAGAGGGTATTCAGGTTGATCCGAAGAAGATTGAGGCAGTCAAGAACTGGCCTAGACCAGCATCAGCTATAGAGATTCAGTGTTTCTTAGGATTGGCAGGCTATTATCGTCGGTTCGTGGAGGGGTTCTCATCTATCGCAACCTCGATGACCAGGTTGACCAGAAGGGTGCCCAGTTCAGAAGGTCAGATGAGTGTGAGGCGATCTTTCAGAAGCTCAAGACAGCTCTGACTACGGCACCGATTTTGGTTTTGCCCAAAGGTTCAGGGCCTTATACAGTTTATTGTGATGCATCACATATTGGACTTGGTACAGTGTTGATGCAGGATGGCAAGGTCATTGCCTATGCTTCACGGCAGTTGAAGATTCATGAGAAGAACTATCCAGTTCATGATTTGGAGTTGGGAATCCATTGTTCATGCATTGAAGATTTGGAGGCACTATCTGTATGGCGTGGCATGTGAGGTGTTCTCGGATCACAAGAGTCTTCAGTATTTGTTCAAGTTAAAGAAGTTGAATTTGATGCAGAGGAGGTGGTTAGAGTTGTTGAAATATTATGATATCACAATCTTATTTCATCCGGGAAAGGCCAATGTGGTGGCCGATGCTTTGAGTAGGAAGTCAGTCGGTATGGGCAGTCTTGCTTATATTCCGGTCGGTGAGAGACCGCTTGATTTGGATGTTCAGGCTTTGGCCAATCAGTTTGTGATGTTGGATGTTTCTGAGCCCAGCTGTGTGTTAGCTTGCACAGTCGCTCGTTCTTCATTGTTGGAGCGTATCCGAGATCGGCAGTATGATGATCCTCATTTGTGTGTCCTTAGAAACACGGTGCAGCACGGAGGTGCCAAGCATATTACCTTGGGTGATGATGGAGTTTTGAGATTGTAGGGTCGAGTTTGTATGCCTAATGTGGATGGACTTCGAGATTTGATTTTAAAGGTGGTCCATAGCTCTCGGTACTCTATTCATCCAGGCGCCGCAAAGATGTATCAGGATTTGCAGCAGCATTATTGGTGGCGGAGAATGAAGAAGGATATCGTTGCATATGTGGCTCGGTGTTTGAATTGTTGTTGATACCCAATTTTTTCCTATGTATTTTTACATACAAAATACTTTCAAAATAGCATGTACATGCATATATAAGCATGCCCAAGAGTTTTGGTATTTTTCCCTAATTTTTGAAGATTTTTAAAATCAATTTATTGTCTATTTCTAGCAGTGCAAAGTCCAATAATTGTTTCCAAGATTATCATTTTGGTGAATAATTTATATTTACACCAAAATATAATTAAAGTGATTTTTTGTATATTTTTACAAATTTATTTGGTATTTTTAAAGCTAAATTGCATATAATTGCAATTATAGCCTATTTTACGATTAACAGCATTTTACAATTATAAAAATATTTCTGGTATTTTTGGATTAATAGTCATGTATTATTAATTAGTTCAGTGCTTTTAATTTATTTTTAAAATCATTATTACTATTTCTACAAAATGAAAAGTGGAAAATTGGCTATTTAATATCTAGCCTATTTCTATTTCAATTACAACCTAATTTCCTTTAAATTTTAGCCTCAATTTGACCCCCAATTCCACCCCAAACTAAAACCAACCCAATTCCAATTATAACCCAACCCACGACCCGATTTAAAACCCACCCGGCTCCCCTTTAATCCAGACCATTGATCATTTTGATCAACGGCTGAGATTCCCCCTTTCCTTTTTAATTCCCATACCCCCTAAACCTAATTCATTCTATCAGAGTCGCCGCCTTTGAACTCTCTTCGTCTCTCAAACCCTCTCTAGCCTCTCCGAAACCCTAATTGATTCCCACCTTATTCTACCACGATTCCACCAGAATCCATGGCGTTCCAGGCCATGGATGACTTATGCTCACCCTCTCTCACCTTTAAACCTAAGCTTCTCGAGATTCTGGAGCCCGACCTCATTGGCTCTCTTTAGATCTTTCTCAGATCTGTAGATCTATGGCCTCTCCGACAGTTATTCCGGCGTATTCAAGCAATTTAAGTCTCTTCGACTCAGGATCTGACTTTCCTCAAGACCTTTCTCCTTCTAGGGTCTTTCTCTGCAACTCTACGTCGTCTGAGGTTCTGTACTTGCTTATTTCTTTTAGATCTGTGACATGCCTGAGCATTATTTGACATTTTAAAGGTTTTCCCCAAATTTTCTTTTTCAAAATCATTCAAATTCGATTTTTAGGGTTTCTGAAAAGGTTTCTTCAAATATTTTTCTGATTCTTCCTGTTCTTTCTTTATGTATGTTTTATGCTCATATGTTTTCTTCTTATTACGCATGAGTTTGCTCTCTTGTTTATTTTCTATCATGCAAGACTCTTCTATCTTTGGCTGTTAATCTTATGCTCGTATATTAATTTATGTTGTTTTCCTCACTCTTTGCTATATGTGTTTATGGTTGAATCTTGGATTTTGGCCACTTTACTGAGTTCTGTTTGTGTTCCTGCTAAGCATATTTTTCTCTACTGTTGTTTAAAAAACTCGTATCATATCTTTCTTCTGAACTTGTTTTAACTCCGAGCTTTCTCAAACATGGTCTCATGACCTTGAATCAGTGTTCTTTTATTGTGTATGTTTGTCTCTCATAAGTCTTTGAAAGAGATCTCTAAGCCTTTTTTCAATGACCTGTTTGTTCATCGTCTATTGTCTGACTCTATTCGAAACCCTAGGTTTTGGGGTTTCTTTGACAAGTGGTACTAGGGTTCCACTTTGGGACCCCAGTTTTCAGACTCACTGTGAGTCTGTAATTAAACTTGAATCTCTTTTGCTTGTGACTCTAAGACTTTCAGTGTTAAACTCTTTTTCTAAATAACCTAACGATTCTTTTGTTTGATCTGTGTGCTTTAGGAGAAATTTCTCTTTCAAAAGTTTTCACCAACTAAGTGATTGATTCTGAAATCCCCTTAATAAGGCTGATGAATTGTCACTAATTTTCCTTCGATTGAACCTCCTTTTCCTTTCTTGACTTGGTTCATTCAATTGAACCTGCAATTTTGGTTTCATGGCTGTTTAATTGATTCCCTTACCATATTTGGCACAAACCGTGTACCATTGACTGATATCCTTAAATAACTTCTATGTAATTACCCTTTTTGTGCTGCTTTGAAAGGCTTAATTAGAAATTCCTTTCCTTAACTAATTTCTACCCGTTGGAATCAGAATCCCATAACCAAAGGGAGACTGATTTCAATGATTTCTTTACCTTTCTTACTGGTTTTCTTTGCACTATAAAAGGGATTGAACTTCTGCACTTTAGGAGACCAGACTTTACATCTACACTTCCAATTCAATACTTTCACATCCACACTTAGATTTCAATACCTTAGAACTTCAACGCACATCTTACTATTTCACCTTCACTACTAGTCTTCCAGTTCAGTACTTGCACACTTGCAATACTGTTTTGAATTCAACACTCTGCTTTGCTTGAGATCTTTTGGAATCACTTTGTTTATAACTTGGATCTCTCATGACTACTGTTTTTTTACTTGTTTTCCTTTGAAACTAGTATGTTTTTCATTTAGTTTTCTGCCTCATCCCTATGTGTTTACTTTACAGTCTCAACACTCTTGTTTGCTTTATTGCTCATTTCAATGATCTCTGCTAATTATGTTCTTCCTTGTATCTATTTCTATTGTGAATCCCTACCCTTATCCCCTTCTATATGTTTGAGTTAAGGTTCTTGGCCTGGCGGTATCCTAATTACTGCCCAGGCCATAACCTGATCCACAATGGATCCTAACTCCTAATGTTTCGCTAACAGGCTGGTCAGGGGTGTGCCAGCATTCCCAATTGTTGGCCGTGACCACCAGCCTGCCCTAGCTCTCCCTGATTCCCCTTCTATGCACTTACATTTATTTTTAGACTCTTAAGTTCTGCCCCCCTCTTATGAGCCTTGCTTGGGGACCTTGAGTTCCCTCTGAACTTGGACATCTGAGGGCTGGTATTTCCACACTTCACTTTTATCTTAATTTTGCAATGGTTTGGGGTGTAAACACTGCCCGGAGCCCTTTAAGACTCTTGGGAACTTTGACACGCCCCAAATATCAGAAAGGCTTTTGAAAATTTGATCCTGGAAGTTGGTTTATCTCATATTGTTGGACTTTGAGTCTGAATTAGGCTGTTCGGATGTAGCTGGAACTTCTGATATAATTTTTATTTTTCTTTTCTGATTCATTTGGGACTATAATAATTTATAATAACGATTGGGGACGGCTAGTGGAAAGGGATGGGGATGAATGCATGCAAAGGGTAGAAAACTTGCATATAGATTATTTATAATTTCTGCATTTTGCATTTTAGAACTCATGCCTATAAGTATTTCTGCATTTCTGCATTTTGCATTTTAGAACTCATGCCTCTAAGTTTTCTGCATTTTAGAACTCATGCCTATAAATTCTGCACTTCTACATCTTAGAAATTATGCCTATAAGTTCTGCATATAGAAATCCTAACCTTAGGTTTCTGCACTTCTGCATATACATGTTATTAGGCAAACAGTTATAGGTTTAATAATAATCAACTTCATTTTAGATACCATGCCTATAGGACTCTTGCATTTATGTAATTATTTTAAACCAATGAAACTTAGAAATCATGCCTATAAGAGTAAGTCAATTAAATCAGCTTCGTTTATTTCATCTATGGATCTAAAATCAGTCATAAGATCGTTTTAAAGTTTGTAGATCCTTCTGTTTATAAAACCAGCAACCTTTTCCTTAAAATCAACATGCTTTGTTAGATGTCATGCCTATAGGTCTTACTTAGGCAAACTATTAGGTAATTAATTGCGTCAATTTTGATAAAACTACATCCAGAAAAGGCTAATTCGGACTCCTCATCTGAGAAATATGTGATGAATCAGCCTATCCTACGCTTTATTTAATTTAGACCAAACCAGTATTTGAAGTCATGCTATATTTTCTCTTTTAAGTGAGGAGGCTTGTTTGAGCCTTAATTGCTATTTGTTTTCTCCCTAACTATTTATGTGTTTTTGCTTGTCGCCTAGACTTTTATCCTTTTTTTAAAACTCTGAAAGGCCCTAGCTCCCTCCCCTTTAGGATTAGTAGTCTCAAATGCCTCCAGGACTGATAGGATTGGGACAGGTAATAGCATGAAATAAGTAACAATATTGTTCCGTCCTTTAATACCTTAACGGGGGTGGGAAGGGTAGATATGGATATGATGACCAATGCGATAATACCTCATGTAGCCCCTCTTTTGAGGAGTGATTATTGGGTATTGCATTGACGTGATCCATATTAATCATAAACCTAGGATCCCCCCCCCCCTCACTTGCTTTCGTCTACTTCTTTAGAATTGTTAAATCTTTTCATAAATTTCTGCCCTCTTTACTTTTCCTCAAGTTTCAACTTATTTGCAATGTTGTATGGAAATCCCTCCTATTTGAGCCCTTAATTGCTTACTTGATTATGTGAAGTCACAATTATAACATGGTCGGGAACCAAACTAGTGGATCTTGAGGGGTGCCTAACACCTTCCCCTCGAGATAATTTCTAGCCCTTACCCAAGCTCTGGTTCTTCAAGCTCAAAACCTTCTTAGTGTCCTAATGCACTTAATTATTAGGTGGCGACTCTTCAAACTCCAAAACCCAATTCCCAAAAGGGAACGAGTTGTCCTCCCAAATGTCATAAACCCAATTTTGCCTTTAGAAAGAGGGGGCGCGACAATTGTCAGCAGGTTAAGTATGAGCATCAGAGGCCTGGTGGTTCATTTCAGAGAATTGAGCTTCCCGAGTGGAAGTGGGAGCGGATCACTGTGGACTTCATTACTAGACTCCCACGAACTCAAAAGAAGTTTGCTGTAGTGTGGGTCATTGTTGATAGGATGACCAAGTCAGCGCACTTCATTCCTGTGGCAATCTCATATTTTCCCAAGAGGTTAGCTGAGATCTATATCCGGGAGATTGTTCACCTTCATGGTGTGCCCGTGTCAATTATTTCGGACCGAGGTACACAATTTACCTCGCGTTTCTAGAGGGCAGTTCAGCGAGAGTTGGGCATGCGGGTTGAGTTGAGCACAGTATTTCATCCCCAGACGGATGGGCAGTCCCAGCGGAATATTCATATTTTGAAGGATATGCTCCGAGCTTGTGTCATTGACTTTGGAGGCTCATGGGATCAGTTTTTGCCTTTAGCGAAGTTTGCCTACAACAACAGCTACCAGTTGAGTATCCAGATGGCTCCTTATGAGGCTTTATATGCTAGGCGGTGTCGGTCTCTGGTTGGATGGTTTGAGCCGGGAGAGGCTCAGTTGTTAGGTACAGAGCTAGTTCGGGATGCCTTGGACAAGGTCAGGATTATTCAGGATAGGCTTCGTACAACTTAATCAAGGCAAAAGAGTTATGCCGACCGCAAGGTTCGAGATTTGGCTTTCATGGACAGTGAGCGGGTATTGCTTCGAGTGTCGCCTATGAAAGGCGTGATGAGATTTGGGAAGAAGGGCAAGCTTAGCCCTAGATTCATTGGTCCGTTTGAGATTCTTGATTGAGTGGGAGAGGTGGCTTATAGACTTGCATTGCCACCAAGATTACCAGTCGTGCATCAGTGTTTCATGTGTCCATGCTTCGGAAGTATCGCGGCGATCCATCCCACGTGTTATATTTCAGCACTGTCCAGTTGGACAAGGACTTATCTTATGAGAAGGAGCCGGTAGCCATTCTAGACAGGCAGGTTCATCAGGTGAGGTCGAAGAGTTTTCCTTTTATTCGTGTTCAGTGGAGAGGTCAGCCTCCTGAGGCATGAACCTGGGAGTCCGAGTCCGATATGCGAAGCCGTTATCCCCATCTTTTTCCCGACTCAAGTACTTCCTTCTTATGTCCGTTTGAGGACGAACGATTGTTTTAGAGGTGGAGAATGTGATAACCCAAAAGGTCATCACTTGCTTTTAAATTGAATTCTGTATTTTGAGGCCTTAAAACCCTCTTTTAGCATCGCTTCGATTTGCGTGCACAGTCCAGGCGCGTAGCCGGAAAGCTTAAATGAGAAAATCTGTGAAAAATGATAAATTTTGACTATGAAATGAATTAATTTAACTTCGATCAACGTTTTAGGTAAACAGACCCAGACCCGCAATGTGACGGTCCCGGAGGGTCCGTAGAAAAATATAGGACTTTGGGCGTATGTCCGAAATCGAATTTCGAGGTCCCAAGACCGAGAAATGAATTTTTAAAGAAATTTTTTAAAGGATTTGGAAATGAATCTTGATCAGGACATGTTGGTATCATGCTTGTATTTTGGTTCCGGTGCTCGGTATAGGTCTTATATGTGATTCAAGATAATCCTGTGAAGTTTGGTAAGAGACGGAATCCGTTTGACGTGATTCGGACCTTAAATGCAAAATTTGATGTTTTGAGAAGTTTTGAAATATTTCATTGATTTTGAGGTTTAATTCATTGTTTAAGGGGTTAATTTGGCGATTTGATCGCACGGACAAGTTCATATGATGATTTTGAGTTAGTACTTATGTTTGGTTTGGAGCACCGAGGGCTTGGGTGAGTTTCGGATGTGTTTCGGAAGGGTTTAAACTCTTAAAAAGTTGCAAGTTTTCAGTTGCTGGTATTCTGGTGCTTTATTCTTCGTGTTTGCAGGAGGATCCTTGCGAACGCGATGAGTTAATTGTGCTGAAGGAAAATTCCTTCTACGCGAAAGCGGAAGCTTTGGGGGGTCTACTCTTCACGAACGCGAGTCTGATATCTAGAACACGAAGGATCATGGTCTGGTCAGGGGGTAGGGAAAATTATACCTACGCGAACGTGACCACTTGGACGCGAAGGCTCGATGAGTTACTTCTCCGCGAACGCGAGCCATCTTCCGCGAACGCGAAGGTCTGTCAGACCTAACTCATCGCGAACGCGATGAGCTTATCGCGAACGCAATGACCAAATCCGCCCAGTTATCTTAAAAGTCCAAAAACAGAATGCATTACGGGATTTAACCCATTTTTCACAAACTCCTTCTTCTCCACACCTCTTGGGCAATTTTTGAAGAACTTCTTCACCATAACCTCTTGGATACAATTGATTTGGAGTCGAATTTGAAAGGAAAGGCGGTGTTTGAGGCTTGAGTTGGCCGTGGAAGTTCGAGGTAAGTGTTTGGTCAAACCTTAGCTTGAGGGATTAGGAGTGTGTCCTATTTGCTATTTGTTTCTTGTCGAATAGGACGTATAGGCATGGTGACGAGTATCTATATGTTGGTGTCGAGCATGACTGTGGGTTTTATATTGTGATTTTCATAACTTCGCTGTATTATTCATGCCTTGGTGAAGATTTCTATTTGTTGTGTAAAGTTGTGGAAAAAATTGTGACTTATGAACATTGAGGAGCGTTAGCTCCAATTATATAACGAATTGTGAAAGTATAAGTGATAATTGAACCTCTAGAGCATTGGCTCCAGTTGTGAAGTGAATTTTGAAGTAAAAGTGAGAAAGAGAAGAGATCATTATGTTGCCCCCTTGCCGGGCTATTGCTGAGTTGTGGTTTCCTTGCATTGTGTTCTTAATTGATATTACGGATGCTTAGGTTGATGGTACTTTGTGTTGGGTAAGGATTATGGTTATAGCTGAGGTAGTTAGAGGTTGGACAAGTTTGGTTATAGCTGAGGTAGTTAGATGTTGTACCAAGTTTGGTTATAGCTGAGGTAGTTAGATGTTGTAACAAGTTTGGTTATAGCTGTTTCTCCCTTGCTGGAACGTAATTACTTATGCTGTTGAATCCCTTGCCGGGATAGTGTAGACCTTATTGATCCCTTGTCGGGACACTTATTATGATTGTTGTTGATATTATATGTGGATCGGATTGTACGCCGCAATAATATTATATGTGGATCGGGTTGCACGCCGCAACAATATTATATGTGGATCGGGTGTCATGACCAACAATATTATATGTGGATCGGATTGCACACCGCAACAATACTATATGTGGATCGGGTTGCACGCCACAATAATGACATACGTGGATTGGGTTACACGCTGCAACAATGATAAACGATATGGATCGGGTTGCACGCCGCAAAAGTATTGTTACATATTGGGATCGGGTTGCACGCCGCAACAATGATAAATGATATGGATCAGGTTGCACGCCGCAACAGTGTTGTCATATATTGGGATCAGGCTGTGCGCCGCAACAATTATTGATACAAGTGTGTTTATTTTGGATATTAGTTTCTTTGTCCGCTGTGAATTCTAAGCTGCCCTTAGATTGTTACTCTAGATTTACTGTTAATACTGGTATACCCCCGCAGCATGTTTTCCCCTCTCATCTTTACTTGTTTATTCCTGCTTTACTTTCCGCTATATATTATATAACTGCACAGGTTTATTTGGTAGTCTGGTCCTAGCCTCGTCACTACTTCGCTGAGGCTAGGCTAGGCACTTACCAGCACATGGGGTCGGTTGTGCTGATACTATACTTTGCACTTTTTTGTGCAGACCCCTGTGTTGTAGACTTCGGACCGCAGTGAGAATGCTGATTCTTGTTCATCAGGTGACCCGGGGTAGCCTTGCAGGCGTCTGTAGGTCTTTTCGTCCCCTTCTATCTATCTTTTCTTGTTTCTACATGTATTTCCAGAGACAATATTGTATTTAATTCTTTAAGACCTTTATTTGTAGTATTCTTAGACTGTCTGTGAAACTGTGACATCAGTTCTGGGTAGTCGAGACTCAAATAATTGTAATAGATATTCATGTTCAGATGGCTTATTGTTTTCCTCTGCTTATGTTATATTCCATTGTTTAAATGTTATCTATTCGTAATTGTAAAGAGAATAAAATTGGTAAAAAGGTAGATGGTTCAATAATTGACTTGCCTAGCTCACATTAGTAGACGCCATCACGGCTCCCGAGGGTGGAAAATTCGGGTCGTAACAAAGGACGGCAACTTGAAAGTTTAATTATTTTGAGATCACATCAAATGGTATACAGTCCTTTCCATTCAAGAATGAACTTAAGCTTATGATTATATTCCTTTATTGGGTAGGAAATCCCATCATCTAAAGCTGCTCGAACCAAAGAGAGTTACTAAAAAGCAAAGGCACTACTACGTCTGGAACAGCAGAGAACAATGTCTGATTATATTGAGATGACATCAAATACTTCACAGTCCTCTCCATTCAAAACTAAGTCCATTTCACCCCCCACCTTCTCCTATAAGTACATCTTATGGCTATCATATATATTTTCTACAATTGGTCAGAGATATCCCATGATTTAAAGCTGTCACTTACTAGAAAAGCATAAGACAGTAAATCAGGAACAGCAGAGATCCGAGGAGACACAATATCTCTGAACTAGTTCATGCGTGAGTGCATGCTGCACCAAGATATCACTTAGACATATTGGAAGTCTTTAACATAGTGGTCCCGTGCACTAAGCTCCCGTTATGCGCCGGGTCCGGAGAAGGGTCGGACCACAAGGGTCTATTATATGCAGCCTTACCCTGCATTTGTGCAAGAGGTTGTTTCCACAGTTTGAACCCATAATCTCCTGGTCACATGCCAGCAACTTTACCAGTTACGTCAAAGCCCTCTTTTTGAGTTCAAAATGACTAAAAGACAAAAACTGTTGAAACAATTGAGAAGAGTGGTGGTTAGCTTATTCTTGTCCGAGTTGTACATTCATGATGGTAGGGACATAACATTGGACAAATATTGATAGTGGAACTACGAAAATAAACAAAAAGACAACAGTTGAATGACCCTCTCCCATTAAAAGTGTAGGATCTGCAGAAAATCCAAAGAGACTAGCAAAGACAAGATCAGCTGATGAGGACCTAGCCATGTTCCTTTAGAAGAGGCTGCAGGCATTAGCCTGAGATGGAACATCGTGGAAGTGATGGGACAATGTCCTCAAAGAACCAATTTCACTAGAGGACTCATACAGTAACATCTCCAAGCAACAAGTTAAAATACAGTGCTAGTGTAAAAACTTTCTTTACGATGTTAGTATACACTATAAGTTAGATCCTTAACTTGAAGAGCCAATGACTACATCCAGTTATACAGGCTTTGGATTTCGCCAGTCACCACCCAAAAGGGAGCATATAAATATATCATTAAATTAGAAAAGATAAAAAAAAGCGATGTAATTACAAACATAAGTTCCCTGTATATAAAATCAATGCTCTAAAATTGTAGAGAACTGCATCAAGTATGTATCGAACTCAATTTAAAAAGCAACGGCAACTGGCAGATTTTCTCAAACACGGACTAGGACAAGGATTTAATTTATCTAGTTCTAGCTTAATTTCTCTCATCTGAAGCAATTTAAGCTCGATTTTAAGAATTCCTAAGTTCACAAAACTACATATATTCCAAATATATGATTTCTTCCAGCACAAATATTTAGATACGGACTCGGTTTACTCTTGTATATAGAGAGGGCCCAGGAGATGATATTTCTAAACTTTCGACGAAAAAAAATTAGTCGTGTTACGTTTCATAAAAACAAAGTACAAATCACCCACTGAGCTCAGCACCTATCATTTTAAGGTGGAGGGTAATCCAATTTGAGAATAACCCACTTTGGTAGAACTTGGAATGGGCTTGGTTCAACCAAATTAAGCTGAAGATTTTTCTACCCTAAACTCCTGAAAAAGAATTAGCAGACTTGCAAGTTGATCCATAGTAGCCCACTTGCAACTTGCCCAACACACACAACCTGTAAATATTCCAGGATTGATTTCTCTTTCTCAATAACTTTTTTTCTTTTTGGATATGTTTTCAAGCTTCTCTGACAATGTTACAGTGATCTACTGGAGGTAAATCCAGTCACAGGATTTACCCATCAATGCACAATAAGAACAAAGACACCCTCATTTCCATATAGCCTCTTTTTCTGGACAAATTGGAGCTGAACTAGTTATGGAATCTCGTACAATATACAGAGCCAAGATTTCCAGCAAGAAAATCTCTCGACTTTTGCTTACTAATTTTGATCCTCCCTTCATAGCTTTTTCACTTTTGGTCCTTTTTTTAGAAGCCGACTACTTGAATAAGTTTGACCACTTATCCACCCAGATCAGCTTCAATTTTGTGTTATGCAATTTTTCTTGAACAATTTTGAGCTACCTCATCAGTGAACTTGCTCCGTAGTATAACATATAGATAATTCTTAGTAGAAAAATTCATTGAAAACCTCACTTCATATGAGCGATCCTTGTTCCATTCCATCTACTAACGTGAAAGAAAGCATTTAGGTTTTTATCCCAAGATAGATTCAACCTGAACATTAATGCAGTATTACACGACTACTTTAAGAAAAGCTCCCATGCTTCTGTACAGATTTCCGCAAATGCTGGGCAGAACAGTATGTTATTCATAGTGTTTATAAGCTGATATATTCTATCCAATACATTAAAATATCTACCATAATAGCAAACACTTAATAGAATAAGTCCTTTTATCCTTACAGTTTCTTTTAAAAGAAAAAAGCCATTGTTTATGGAAAGTGCTCACTAGATATAGGATGATAACCTTTCAAGTCTTCAATAATACACAACAACATCAGGAACCAGATTTTAGTTTATAAACTACGAAGATGAGGATCAGAAAGAGAGATGCCCAAGAATCTCACTAAAACCAACTGAAATCGACTAATTAATTCATAAGGAAATTGAGTGAGCCCACAAATACGCCATCACAAACAGCCAGTACGAGCGCGGGGATGGTCACATAGAATGGAATAAGCTGTCTAGAGTAGCTGAGACAGCCCAGTTATTCTGGCCAAGATAGACTAAGTGAATAGACTAAGGTACCACAGAAGATCATTCAGAACTATGAACCATGCATCATAACTACTTACAGAGTAGGAATCTATTTAATGGAACACACACTTAATTTGGAATATAGCTCAGAAAAAGAAGACATAAGTTCATTGGAAATCTCGATTTCTAATGTGGCAAAGAGGATGTCATAAGTCAAAAGGGTTGACTGTAAAAAAAAAAATTTTAATTAAAAAATATTCTAGAAAGATTGTAAACTATAATGCAGCAGCTTTCTATTGATTAGATACTCCAGTCATATGTTTTAGTTTTTATTGGATAATTTACATGATTCTAATATCTGGTCCCAGAAGACTGTCTACATGCAGCCAAACGAGGACGAACCGTACATCATGTAAAATTCAGGAACAAATGAAGCATCCAACCTGCTACAACTGTCACAAAAAGGCTCCCAACTGAGCAATTGTAGTTGTAGATATCTATGCCTTTATGTGATGACGGTTGGCTTTTCTCTTCCTGTGAAGTCCTTTAGTTTTGAAACAGAAAGAGCTAGATCTGCAAAAGATAACTAGTTAAATTGAATGCGAATATTAAATAGTTAAGCTCGTAGATGAACAATCTAACCTATCAATGGTTTCAATGCAATTTGAGCATCCATGTCGTGTTTGGATACATCCGGCTCAAACTGTTCAGTGTATATTCTAACTGTTGCACCAGCAGACCCAGTACCCTGTAAAATTGAGATTTCCATTAATAAACTACAGAGAGTAGTTTCTGGATAAAATAGAAGGGAATGGTGACAAAAACTCACACAACATAATAAGATGCTAATCCCTCTATGTCAATTTCAATGTCTCATTTGGCCCCTAACATGCTTTTCAAGATGAAAACTTGATAGAAACTAGTTTATAAAGTTGGAGACTATAGATTTTTTCACAAATAGTGGTTTGGAAATGGATTGTGGAGCTATGATTTAGTTCAGTTATAGACTTCAGAATTAAAAATGAGACCCAAAGAACTTCCCATTATGTATAATATGTAGTGAGTTCCGTGGGGGAAAGCAGATCTAATTTTGAAATAGGGATGAAATCAAAATGACACTCAATTTGAAACAGATGGTTATGCTACTCCTATTCTCAAGGATTTAACATAAGTAAAAAATGCAAACCGATAGTCGAAAGATTATCCGGGACCCATCACTGAAAACAAAGCGAACCCCCTGTTTGGATGCGACACTTCCATCAACCTGAGAAATGCACACAACTAATCAAAAATTCAACAGTTGATAGTTAAACATTCTCATTTCTAAGAAATTCCAGAACTTACAGGATCGGTATAGGTGAAGTCATCAGCAAAATCTAGGACATAACTTCCTGCGAGAGAACTTTCAGTATTTAAAGAACTTAAAATGTTGTAAATCTTGGAAAATTTAACTTAGAAAATGATAACTTACCATATTTATCACCTGCCTTGCTTTTAGAAATCAAATCTCGAAGATACTCTATCATCTTATTTGCCCCTTCTGATTCACATTCCTAGTTAAACAATTATGGTAAATTGTTGCAATTAAACATCATCTGAACAATTAGGTAATCCTCATAGTCACATAACATAATTTGCATACCTCATAGTCATATCTCGAAAAGAAATTCCTTCCATAAGTGGCCCAGTGCTCCGTCACAACATCAGCAATGGAAACCAACTTCTCCCCTGATCTTTTGTCCTTGTTTCGATATGCAAGTATTGAAAGCCAAGCTAAAACAGCCCTATAGTTACAAGTTTAAAAAGTGAGAACAAAAAGAGTTGATTGTTGTTATGCTAAGGATTGAGGATTAAGAGAAGAGAATGTGAATAGCAACAACTCATTTTGGTGATACAGATTAAGAGAAGAATCTCTTAAGGATGAATAAGCTCTCATATGGCCATAGGGTCTAAGCAAGGACATATAGCAATAACCAATGGCATCATTTAAGATGAAATGGAAGGGTAAACCAACAGCAGTTCCACCGGATGAGAGTTGATTAGATGGTTACAGTTAACAATCCTATCATAGTATTACTAACAATGTAGGAGATAAATGTTCTCATTCTTATTTGCCTTTATTTCACAACATCCAAATGAGGTATAGGGAAAAAACACATTGAAACTAATGTTTAACCAGATTAGGTGGTCGCAAACTACTTAAGAAGGGAGTTTTCATCATCGATGAACATAGAAACATACCATATACCATCTTTTTCACGGATGTGGTCAGAACCAGTCCCAAAACTTTCCTCGCCACAAATTGACAACTTTCCAGCATCCATTAGATTACCAAAGAATTTCCAACCAGTTGGCACCTAAGGGGCATAGTTTGAAAAGAATAGTTAAAGAATGCAACATCATCAAAAATTAAAGAGCAGTAAACAAGTTCTAACCTCATAAAAGGGAAGGTTTAGCTTTTGAGCAACGCGATCTAGAGAACCACTAGTGGGCATCGATCGAGCTAAACCCTACAAGATATATGTGTCAATTTTGTGGTTCGTAAGGATCAAAGCCAAAGGTTCATGAAAAGCTTAAGTGCTTCTACTTTAGGCCCGGACTGAAAATATGGAATAGCATCCTGGGCATTGGCAGCAATAATTGCAACAGAGTCAGATGGAGTAACAAAAAAGCGTCTTCCAAGAATCATGTTTCTATCACCATCCCCTGCGTAAATTCACAATTGAAAATCAGACTATGGTTCCACATGGCAAAAGACTGCAGATAATCAATACCAACTTAGCATAGACATGATAGGAACTTTCTTATTATATAGGACATGAACAATAGGAAGAAGTTAACGTGGAACTTCACTTATAGCTGGGAAATAGATAATTAGGCAGACATAAACATATAAATAAACTGACATGAAGCTCAAGTCGTTGATGTATATTATTCATCACTATGTTTCTTTCAGTCCCTAAAAATTCTCCACCTTGTTTCTTGTCAACATGTACAGCCAAGGGGCACTTAATAAAATTAGTGGCCTAAAGCCAACTCTTAATAAGTGTCTTAAACACATACACACAAATATATGCAAGAAATTAGTGTCGCATTTTTTTTTCGTACTTGTTTATAGTGTAGTATTTTTACAAGAGATAAAGCATTTAAGATCACAACAAACATCTAATAGTATATTATTATTTACATGATTCATTCAAATTAATAAGATGTTAGCCATGTGTTTGTAATACATCACCTTGGACCTTGTTATAAAACTTTTTTTTTTACTTATATGAAGATTTTAATAGTTTAATTCAAAGTTCTAAAATATTTATACAGTCTTTAAACTTTCTTTATAAAGATTTTGTACTTATTTCCATTTTTTTTATAAACTTCAGTATATATGAAGGAAAAATAAAATTATAAAATCTACTATTAAAAATTCTTCGGGCCCAAAGCAAAGGACTTACTAGCCTCCCCTTTGAGCCTCCCATGTGTACAACAATTAATTAAAATTGTGCCATATTTGGATCCACGTTGATTGGGTTTGAACTACAAACTCTATCCTTTTTCTCATTATAACTGAGTTTCAACAAGAACAAATGGACCTTCAGTACAACTTATCAGATTTTCATTTGTACTAACTTCCTTAAGAAATTATTCCAAGTGAAACACCCCCCAACACCACACAAAAACCTTAGACTAATTAGAATTTGTCTTTAGGTTCCTGCGTATGGAATATGAATATATCTTTCTGTTTTGCATTTATCAGTGAACTTTTACACAATTAACTGCATAGAGAGTAACAAGCCCCACTAGAAAGGCTCCATATTCACACAACAAAAGATAAAATTTCAAGCAAAAAACAGAATGCGTAACATAGCAACCTGAAATAGCAAGAGGACATTTGTGTGAAGTGCTATGGGAACTGCCGATGAAGACAATGGATATGCTGTCTATTTTATGAGTGTTGGATTGAGGTAGGAAGATTAGTGATCACAAAGGAAATCAAAGAGAGAATTTTTTTTTTTTTATATTTGTGAAGGATAGTTTTCATTCACTTTTCTTAGTTTCACTTGATTTGGTTTGATGATTCAAATGGCTAGAATACATGGGCTTTATAGTAAAACTCCTACATGCATCTAGTCTATTTCTTATGTGGACACACTAATTATGTTCACATAGTTCACACATTACATAAATAAGTTAACACCCTAGTACATGTATGTAGCTACTAATCTAGTTCATGAACTAATGTGAACTAGTGTAGACTAATGTGAACTAATGTGGACTAGTGTAGACAAGTTTGAACATATGTGAACAAGTCTAGACAAATGTGAACATATGTGAACTAATGTGGACAAGACAATACATTAATTTTAACACTCCCCCTTAATGTTTTGTTCTTGGACTCCCAAAAGCTCACGAAATTTGATGAACTTCTCCTTGGGTAGCGCCTTGGTAAAAATGTCCGCAACTTGATCCTCGATCTTGCAAAACTTTGGCTCGATCACTCCTTCAACTTTTTCTCTGATGAAGTGATACTTCACTGCTATGTGCCTTGTTCTGCTGCTGTAAATTGGATTCTTTGCCATTGCTATGGTTGACTTGCTGTCACAAAACAACTTTGTTGCATTGTCTTGCTTTTCTCCAACATCTTCTAAAATTCTTCTAAGCCAGACTGCTTGAGAAGTTGCAATTGCTGCTGAAATATATTCAGCTTCTGCTGATTATTGTCCTATTGTTTCTTGCTTCTTTGATTGCCAGGAAAATGCTCCCGATCCAAGTGAAAACACAAAACCGGATGTGTTTTTCATGTCATCTTTTGAACCTAGAACCTGCCCAATCACTGTCACAAAATCCAATTAAAGTTAATTCTTCACCCTTGAAATATTTGATGCCATAAGCCAAGGTTCCTTTGATGTAACGAAGAACTCGTTTGGCTGCTCCAAGGTGAATATGACTGGGACTTTGCATAAACCTTGACAACAAACTAGTAGCAAACATTATATCGGGCCTCGCAGTCATTAGATACATCAAACTACCAATGATACTTCTGTAAAGAGTGTTGTCCACTTTTTTTCCACCATCATTTTTCATCAGCTTCTCATTTGGAGCGAGTGGTGTTGGTAATGTTTTGCACTCAAACATATTAAACTTTCTAAGCATTGCTTCAGCATAGCTTTGCTGAGAAACAAATACTCCATCATCCTCTTGAGTAACTTCAAGACCGAGAAAATGATTCAATAGACCCAAATCATCATTTCATATCTTTTCATCATGTCTTTTTTGAACTCAGTAACTGCATCCTCATTGTTACCGGTAAAAATCAGATTATCAACATAAATCGCAACAATAAGAATAGAGCTACCTTGCTTCTTGACATAGAGAGTAGGCTCGCTTTTGCTTTAATTGAACCCACTTTGCAAGAAGTACTTATCAATTTGATTGTTTCATTGCCAAGGTGCTTGTTTCAACCCGTACAAGGCCTTCTTGAGCTTGTATAATTTATCTTCTTCTCCTTTAATCACAAAGCCATCAGGTTGATGAACATAAATTTCTTCTTCAAGTTCACCATTCAAAAAAGCTGATTTCACATCAAGGATATAATAACCATCTCTTTTGTGCTGCTAATGCAATAACTGTCCGAATTGTATCTTTGCGGGACACCGGTGCAAAAGTTTCATGATAATCAACATCAGCCTGTTGTGAATACCCTTTTGCAACCAATCTTGCTTTGTGCTTCATGATGGAGCCATCTGGATTATTTTTTATCTTGTAAATCCATTTTACTCCAACAATTTTTCGATTTGCTGGCTTGTTTACCAACTCCCAAGTTTGATTTTTCTCAATCATATATAGCTCTTCTGCCATAGCCTTCTTCCAAACTTCCTCCTTAATTGTTTCTTCAAAACTTGCTGGCTCAACCATGCTATAGTTGCATAAAGCATAAATGTCAGCAAGGTCTCTCATTTTAACCGGAGTACTTGTTGGACTCGAAGTGCTAGAGCTTGCTTCGTTACTTGAAGGTGAGGAAGGATAAGCTTCTGGAACTTCTTCCTTCTTATTTTCTTCTTCATTCTCAGCCACCACTATGTTTTTTGTAGCCTCATTCTTTTCCCAATTCCAATTGGCTCCTCCATCAAACAACACATCTCTGCTTGTGATGACATTTTTCCTCTTCAAGCTATACATTCTATAGCCCTTAGATTTTGAGCTATAGCCAAAAAAAAATGCACTTCTCACTTGTTTCATCAAGCTTGCTCCTCTTTTCTTTCGGGATTTGAGCATAGCAAATGCACCCAAAAACTTTCAAGTGTTTCACTGAAGGTTCCTCTTGCTCCAAGCTTCCAAAGGGGTCTTATTTTGCACTACCTTGGTCGGACACCTGTTTATCAAGTATACCGCTATATACACTGCTTCAGCCTAAAAAGTATTTGGCATTCCTTTCTCTTTCAACATAGTTTTTGCCATTTCAACAACCGTTTGATTCTTTCTTTCAGATACACCATTTTCTTGTGGTGTGTACCCAATGGTTAGTTGCCTTTCAATGACTTCATCCTCACAAAATTTCTCAAATTGTTTTGAGGTATATTCTTTTCCTCGATTACTTCTTAGCACCTTTATATATTTTCCACTTTGTTTTTCCACAAGGCTCTTGAATTTTTTAAAAATGCCATACCTCGGATTTTTGTTTCATAAAATAAACCCAAGTCATCCGTGTATAGTCATCAATGAACAAGATAAAATACTTTTTACCTGCAAGAGATGTGGTACTCATTGGACCGCACACATTAGTATGAACCAACTCCAAAGCTTTGTTTGCTCTCCAAGCTCCGCCTTGAGGGAATGAGTTTCTATGGTCTTTTCCCATAGCACATCCTTCACAGACTCCATCCTTTTCTACAATTTTTGGCAGCCCATATATCATTTCTTTTTCCTGCAATAACTTCATTCCATTAAACTACAAGTGCCCTAGCCTTTTATGTCATAGCCAAAATTCATCTTTCACTTGTGCTTTCATGGCTACTTCTCCCCCATAATTGAAGGTTAATGAGAAGCTTCTTCCTTTTTCCATCATTGTTTTTGCCATCAATTTGTTTCCTCCTTTTTTATCATAAATTGTGCAACAATTGTTTTCAAAATAGACAGCATATCCATTTTTCACCAGCTGCCCAACACTCAATAAATTTTGATCAAAATCTCGAACCAAAAGTACATTATGGATGAACTTTGTACCTTCCTTTGTTTGGATACAGATTGAGCCCTTTCCAATTGCTCGAACAACGACACCATTTCCCATTTTCACTTCAGCCTTCACTTTGTCATCCACACTTGAAAAAATACTTTTCCGGACATATGATTGCTGCACGCGCTATCCAACAGCCAAATATTGTGATTTTTCTCTTTGGCCATTTGACAGCTTGCAAAAAACAGGCCTTGCTCTCCTTTTTCTTCAGAGACTTTTGCTTGTTGTTGATTCTTGAATCTACAATCCTTCTCTACATGACCAAACTTTTTGCAGTGGTTGCATTGTGGCTTTCCTTGAAACCAACAATCCTTGTCAACGTGGTTGCTTCTTTTGCAAATTCCACATTTTTGTTTGGAGTTGTTAGAGCTGTTTCCTCGTTGATTTCTTCCTCCTCCACGGCTTGATTTGCCTCCTTTTGATGATTCTCCTTGTGATTTTGTGGACACATTGAGCTTAGATTGTAAAGCACTCTCAATAGATTTTTCGGAGTGTCTTAACAACCTTTGCTCGTGTGCTTGTAGTGATGCCATCAACTCACGGATGTTCAACTTTGTGATGTCCTTAGTCTCCTCAATAATAGAGACTATGGGATCATATTTTTCAGTCAAACTTATCAAGATCTTTTCCACAATTTTCTTATCTTCAACGGCTTCTCCATACAATAGCATCTGATTTGCTATTTCAACAACTTTGGAGCAATATTTTTTTAAACTCTCTCCATCTTTCATCTTCAAGTTTTCAAACTCACATCTTAGAATTTGAAGCTTGATGTTTCGTACATGTGTATCTCCTTGAAATTCCTCACGTAGAGCCTCTCAAGCCTCATTTGATGTTGTGGCTCTCATGATTCTTGGAAAGATGAATTCACTCAATGCTTGTTGAATATAAGCAAGAGCTTTTGCATCTCTCCTTTTTGTCTCCTTTAGTGTTCTTGTTTCTGCATTTATGAGTTCTGCTCCTTCTGGTTCATTATAACCATTTTGAACCAGTTCCCACAGATCTTGTGCTTGAAAAACTGTTTTAGCTTTCAAGTACCAAAAATCATAATTTTCTCCATTGAACATAGGAATGGATAGTTGAGCCACTCCTTGTCCATTAGTTAAAGCCATTGTTTAGCTTTTCTTAACGCCCAACTTTTTAATCTAACCTGGCTCTGATACCAATCTGTTGGATTGAGGTAGGAAGATTAGTGATCAAAGAGGAAATCAAAAAGCGAATTTTTTTTATTGTCTTGTTTCCATTTGTCCACATTAGTTCACGTATGTCCACATTTGTCTATACTTGTTCACATATGTTCAAACTTGTCTACACTAGTTCACATTAGTCTACACTAGTTCACATTAGTCTACACTAGTTCACATTAGTTCATGAATTAGATTAGTAGCTACATACATGTACTAGGGTGTGAACTTATTTATGTAATGTGTGAACTTATGTGAACATAATTAGTATGTCCACATAAGAAATAGACTAGATGCATGTAGGAGTTTTACTATAAATACCCCATGTATTCTAGCCATTTGAATAATCAAACCAAATCAAGTGAAATTAAGAAAAGTGAATGAAAACTATCCTTCACAAATATAAAAAAAAAATTCTCTCTTTGATTTCCTCTTTGTTGACTAATCTTCCTACCTCAATCCAACAGATTGCTTACTATCTAACTGAAGACCTTTTCTGGTATTATCTACTAACTACTTCAATAAAGGATGCACACCATAAGATTACGGCCAAAACTCCACCACCAATCACCGAAAGACAAATTTAGCATTAGCCTATCCATCTTCAACTAAGTCCGTGCACATGCTTCAAAATTGATGCTTAGGTAGAATTGGTGTGACGCAACCATGCAATGAGAATGGAGCTAACTATTGCTTTGCCTTCTACTAAAGCTTAGGTAATACCTATGTGATTCATAGGCTCTGAATTCGATGACACCCAAATCAATGTATTATGGGTGTAATTTTCTTTTCCAGCAAGCAGTCTGAGACCCTCAAATCTAAGGTAACATGCAGCAAGGCCTCTACGTAAGAGCACCATTTTCCAATACTACCTATAGGAAATTCATCATGATTTTGTTACCGGAACGGAACTCAAAGGTGTCTCAGATTATATCCTAATCCCTCCCATAATAAGAAAGGTAACCTACAAATTATTTTTAAATAAATTTTTGTTAAGAAAATAGACCTTGAGTCTAACTTAACTTGAAAAGCTAGCTCAAGTAGAGGAGTACATAGCCCATCTGACTCTAATACCACATTAAAAAAATTAGCATTGGGCCGAACTCAACCCAAAAGCTAAAAGATGAAGATTATCCAAAACCATAAGGAAACTACAACCCATACACTTAACAAATGTGAGATTCTTACAAATTTCACAAATATAGAAATTAGGAATTCCTCCATATTCAATTGTTTTTAAAGTGTTTAACGTCAATAAAAGCCAGAATTAGATTAAAATAAAAAGCCAACCCTATTTGAGAATGGTAACATGTAAAATAGTCGACCCTATTTTATTCCACTAATGAAACAATTTTTAGTCTTAGTGATTTATACAAAGAGTAACTAATTTTTTAATAGCTGCAATTTATTTGAGCTTATACTAAAACCCATAAAGAGCATGGTAAAAGGAGAAAGGGTTTTGTAATATGTTAAAAGCAAGAAAAACTTTAGAACTGAATTTTCATCAATTGTAAAATTTGGAAACTTCTAAGGAATTTTAACGAAAAACTAAGAAACAATGCACCAAATCCTTTTGAATTGAGTGCATTAAAAAAAGAGGAAGTCCCTGTATAAACGCCTGAAAGTTTTAACTTAATTTCGTAAATTCCAAATTGAATACTCTGCTTGATACTATTTTCGCGTAATATGATGACAAAAGATCTTCAGCAATTTCATTATGTATGGTTTTGACATACTTTGGAAATATCTCTTTCTTTTAAAAGTTTTGAAAATATCTCTTCCTTGTCGTATCACTTAAAGCAGTCTTACAATCAAGAAACAAAACGAATCTTAAAAATGAGAAAAGACATTAAAAAGATCTATCGTACCATCCCTTTGTGCATTGCATAGACAATTTGGATAAAGAGAAATAGGTGAGGTTTTGATGACAAGGTTTGTTCTAATTATGCCTTATAAAGGAAATTGCTTTTAAATCTCTTATGGAGTTAAAATATTTACAAACAGAACATCATGATTTTGCTTATGAAAAGCAAATAAGTTTTGACCTTTCTGTTAGCGTCTAAAATATTCTTGGTCATTCTAATAAATAAACGAAAACCAAACAACCTCTACATTTTGCAATATAGCCTAGTGGTCAATGAAGCTAGATCAAATTCTTTTAGAAAATTTAGATGGTGTTTGGGCCAATTGCCGTGTACCTAGACTACTCCGCGGGTGATTAGTTACCTCCCACTAGCACATTTCTCAAATAAGTCTATCTAATAAAACTTAGGCAGGCAAAAAAATATCACTGAATGTCTATTCGGAAGGCTACCTTGTAATGGATTTGGGTGTAATTACACGGTTTAACATGTTTGTCTGGCCAAGTAATTACTTGACCAGCTTGGAATTGGAGTGCAATTGAGGAAGAGCAGTTACACTCTTCAATTCTCAAAAGCGGCAAAGAATTGGTGGTAATTACATTCCAAATGACTTTTCAAATTCTTTCTTTTTTCATTTTTTATACTTATATATACATATCTTTGTCATATATTACAACTTATTTACATATCCATCCAAAAAAAGTTTATTTTATTTTTTATAATTAGCTTTATTTAAAATATAAAAAAAATAAAACTATGTAATTGCACCTGTCAACCAAACATGACAGTAAAAGTTACGTTATAATTACGTTATGGCAAACAAGTAAATCATTATGATGTATCGTGTAAATAGTAATTACACATTAGTTTCCAAACAGGCTTCTAGTCATTTTTTTTTTACTATGTTGGGATATGAACCCTAAACTCCCCTGATGTTCACTTACTTCATTTACCGCTGGTGATGTCTTTCTATCTGCCTAAGCATGGTGGTCAGAGTTACACGATACATAACTTGATAGGAGGCACGGGTACAAGGCGAAATAGTTGAAGTGCATGTACGGTGACTCTGGCACCACTTTCATTATTATAAGAAAAATGATACATGCAGCACATAAACAACCATCTTGACATAAATTACGTGGGAACAAAGCCAACTAGCCAAGAGAGATTAAGACAGTATGACCAAGAAGTACAAATTATGATACAGTTGAATACTAATGAAATGGCCTCAATGGGATAAATTAGAAAAACAACACAGTAGAATAGTAGGTCTTCTAAAAACTCTTCAGAATCATTTCTAAATAATTATACAAGGAAATATCCAGAGACATTATAATGTTTCTTCTCATGTGTAATAAAGTTAGAAATTACAACATTTAATAGATTATGGTCAGGACATTTTTATTTTCATTCTCCATTAGAATCATGTGCAAAGTGATGTGTGCAAACTAGTGAAAGGAAGAAGCAAAATTGCTGTGATTAAGCTTTCAACAACGGTATAACCATGCAATTGAAAGAAAGTGACCACTTAATCTTGAGAGACTAATTGCCCTGCTCCTTTCTTTCTGATCTCTTTCCATTTCAGAGACTTTGGGGTGGCATGGTGAGAAGGAGAGAGGAATATCTAACTAAATTTCTGATGGCCTCTAATATTGATTCTCTTCTAATTATTTTTCTTTCATACAAGGTTCTCATTAAATTTTGAACTTCATCCATGCATATCATATATGTTCTCCAGTTAATTGAAAGACAACTTTTGGTGAAGTGTTGAAGAATAAGGTCTTTAAGCATACCATCACTTGCAGCACCAAAGTCGGGTCCATTCTCGCCATACAGGATATTCACCAAATCCTTGGCATACCTGGACCAAAATAACTAAAATATATATTAGTTCTTTTCAAGAAGTTAAAGCACATCTAACTCAATAAAACATTCTTTTCTTACGTGAGGTTAGGGTCTGGATGACCATGCCCAAAATCTTCCAGTGGCTCACCATTTGCAATAGATTCCTACATAACATACAAAAATGATAAAGCTACAACCAAGAAATTCCAAGATAGTCCAGTAGCTGAAGAAACAACTCCACGGCATACATACCAGGCTAGCTCCTAGTTTGTCAACAAAAATGGGCTTTGCATAAGCCCCTGTAACTGCATGCATGGCATCAAATGTAAACCTGTCAGCAGCATCAGACATTAATAAGCATAAGCATGAGCAAAGACATCCGGCGGACAGAAAAGGGGAAGAAGGATACAAAATAATAAATATTGTCCTTTAGTGTAAGCTCATTTTACTGAGTATCGAGATTATGCAAGAAATTATAACTTATTAAAGTTTATTCATTTACCTACAAATTGCATTTAAATTGCTAAAGTCAGATAAACAGTGATTTCTTCGTAGCTCAATTAGCCTGTGTTCAGCCAAACAGGATTTCTCCTTCCTTACAAAGACAAAACAGGCATAGAGATAAAGTCATAAAGTAACTAAGTGAAATCAATAAGGTTGAACTACCCGACGAAATATATTTCAAGAGGAACATCCACCATAGAAGAATGCACCTGGTATTTACATTATGATTACAAACTTAAGCTGCTGAAACAGGATTGGAAGGCTTAGAACCTAAATACATTTGGTAAACCAGAAAGAAGGAAAAAACTGATTCTGGAGTAGACACAAGACTCGGATAGGCAACAGGAAGAAAGGAACTTATCTGCAAAATAATCCTCATATACACCAAAGCCAAAAGGTAACCAAGTTTTAAGAGATACCTTGAGGCAAAATGGTAGATGTTTCTGGCTAAACAAGGTGACAAGACCACAGGCTTGATTCACAAAATGCAAATGTTCAAAAGAATTACAAGCATGTAAAATTATCATCAGCCAGATGATATGAGAGTGGAAATAATCAACTCTTTACTGCAAATGTTCACAAGAATTACCAGCATATATAATTTTCATCAACCAGATGATATCAGAGTGGAAATAGTCAACTCCTTATTTACTATTGCCAAAAGGAATTATTGGAGTTCTGCTCTTAAAAGCGTTAACCTCTACATCTTATTTGATAGTGGAAAGAGAGGTACTTTGACATTTTATCATAGGTGTTCGCCGGTGATCAATGGGGATCTTATGAAAGCATTGAACGACTTTAATCACTTTTGAGTATTTTTGTTTTATGAAAAATTTTGTGCTACATATATCACATTAATACTTGCTAGGGCTGGAGAAAGAATTGAGGGACTTCAGCCACTCATAGAAAGATAAAAGAAGTGATCAGCAAACTTATTGTTGTCACGCAGAATGCTTATATTTAAGGAAGACAATTAATAGACACAATGTTGATCACCAGGGAATATCTAGAATTTAAATATAGGAAAGAGACAAGGTAAAATTGCATTGGTATGTATCCTTGATCTAAAATAAACTAATGACCACGTTAATTGAGAGTTGATCACCAGGGAATGTCTAGAATTTAAATATAGGAAAGAGACAAGGTAAAATTGCATTGGTATGTATCCTTGATCTAAAATAAACTAATGACCACGTTAATTGAGAGTTACTCCTCAACCTATTGAAGAATAGTGTTCTGGAGACAAATGGGTGAAAATCATTAACTTTTCCATCTTCACTATCAGATTCAATTCTGATTAATAGAAGATGGTCTTTTTCTCGCTTTCATATTCTTGTTGGTAAGGTAAGGATTAAGTAAGATGTTGAACATAGCTAGAGAATAGAACTGGATAGGAAGTTTCTCTATGGAGGTGAACAGGATCAACACTTTTGCTATAATGCACATGTTACATGCTGATGACACTGTAATCTTTTGTGATGCAGAGAGGAACAAAAGAAATATCTCAGTAATTTTATTGGAGTTTGAGGCAATTTCAGGACTTAATAACAATAATAATCTGGCAAAAAACTGCCTCTACCTAGTTACCAACAGCTGGCAAAATATTGGATTACGAAGTCTGATTTTTCCCCAATCCCCAATACATATCTAGGACTACCTCTTGGGGCTAAACATAAGGATGCAATTTTTTGGAAAGGAGCCGGGGAGCAGTTTGAGTGTAAATCAGATTGGACACAACAATATTTATCTTTTGGTGGATTGGTAGAGGCGCGGAGCACTCACACTTATTGATAGTGCGTTGGATGGTATTCCAACCTACGTGAGGTCTCTACTTTTACTACCTATTGAAATGCTTAAAAAGGATTTTTCCGGAAGGAAACAAGGATAGGAAGACTTTTCATTGGTTAAGTAGAATAAATTGACTCATAAAACGAATTTGGTTGCTTAGGGATAGAATTATGAGGTTGTTTAACAAAAATTTGGCATCGAAGTGGTTATGGAGATACAGTTTGGATCAGAAGAACTCTGGAAGCACCTTATCCATGCAAGAGTATGAAGTAATGAGCCTGGTGCCCAAGACTAGTGACACGGTGATATGGTATTGGTTCTATGGAAGAGTATAAGAAACATATCAAAGGAATTCCCTCCAAACATTAGCTTCTCAGTTCTGTTACCATTCTCAAAAAAATAAAAATAAAATAAGCTTCTCTCAGTAGGTAATGGAAGGAAGTTGAGACTTCGGCTTGATGATTTGATACACCACATGCCTCTGAAAGATGAGATCCCGAATTTGCTACTGTTGCTTGGTACAGTTCTACTCATGGATGGGAACTGTTAGAATAGTTATAACCCTAATATCATATGTATTAGGAGTAGGATATGTTGTGTGTGTGTGTGTGTATATATATATATAGGGTTCATTATATCATGTTTAAACATATGAGAATAATATCAATAATATTTTTCTCCGGCGCTTTCTCACATGGTATCAAAGCAGTAGTGGTGAGATACATCCGGGAAGTAAAATACATAGCAGAAGTCGTCGTGCCTCAATTATTCGCCGACTTTCTCAAAGCTGTTTACGTTATCTCTCTCCCCGTCATTGTTGTACAAATTCAACACTACCACGAGATCCGTTATCGTCCGGCGACCAAACCCCAGTGAACATCTCCGGCAGAACACTCCACACGCGCTCTCACGTGCCATCAGAAGCTAGGGTTCCGGCGAGCGCGTGAACCCATGCGCCGGCGCGTGTGACCACTTCCGGCCATTTTTTGACGACGGTTCTCCACATCAGTTGGGTCGGTTACTAATTCCGACCCTATCCATCCTATTTTCGTTTGATTCCGACCACTTTGAGTTTTTCCGACGACTACACTGCTTTTTTCCGGCAGCTACAGTAATTTTACGGTAAAACTTGTTTCCTTCGTATGTTTCAGCGAGTTTTCAGTTGATTCTTTCTGTTATTTGGTGATAATTTTATAGGCCTCACTACAATCCAACGATGTCTTTGGGAGTCGATGCCTTCGGGTCTAAAAACCCAAGTTCTGGCAGTTCCGGTGTTATGATTACCTCAGAACCTTTAATGGGAAGTTCAAACTACTTGGCTTGGGCTTCGTCTATCGAATTGTGGTGTAAAGGTCAAGATGTTCAAGACCATCTAATCACGAAGTCTAGTGAAGGAGATAAAAAGGCCAAAGCACTTTGGGAGAAGATCGATGCTCAATTATGCAGTATTCTGTGGCGATCTATTGATTCCAAGTTGATGCCCTCGTTTTGTCCTTTCCAGACATGTTATTTGGTTTGGGAAAAGGCTCGCACTTTATACACTAATGACATATCTCGTTTGTAACGACCCGACCGGTTCTTTTGAGCTTTAGCGTGTTCTTCGGCAATTTGAAACCATGAGCAGCTTCATTTCAAGTATTATGACTTATACGCGTGGTTGGAATTGAATTTCGGGAAGTTCGGAGTGGATTTGGAAAGAGAATTCTCATTTCAGAAGCTTTAAGTTGAAAGAATTAGCTAAGATCGGATTTTTGAGTAAACGACCTCGGTATCAGGATTCGAAGGTTCCAACAGGTTCGTATGATGATTTCGGACTTAAGCGTATGTCCGGATCGGGTTTTGGATGAACCGGGAGCGTTTTGGCGCCTATTGTGGAAGTTAGCATTTTGGATGAAATTTTATAAGTTTGGGTTGACGTGCATTTTAGTGTTGTCGATGTCCGTTTGGGATTCCGAGTCAGGGAGTAGCCCCATATGGTGATTCTGGAGTTGGGAACGCGATCAGAAGTGAATTCGGAGGTCTGTGGATCATTTTGGAGTCATTTGGCTAAAAGATAGAAATTTGAAGGTTTTTGAGAAATTTGACCGGAAATGGACTTTTTGATATCGGGATCGAATATCGATTCCGGAAGTTGGAGTGGATCCGTAATGTCAGATATGACTTGTGCGCAAAATTGGAGGTCAATCAGACGTGATTTGATAGGTTTAAACGTCGAAAGTAGAGGTTTGAAATCTTAAAGTTCATTAAGCTTGAATTGGAGTGCGATTCATGGATTTAGCGTTGTTTGATGTGATTTGAGGCTTCAAACGGGTCCGTGTTATGTTATGGGACTGTATGGTGTGATCGGACGGGGTCCCGAGGGCCTCGGGCGAGTTTCGAATGTGTGGAGGAGTTAGAACACACCAGATTTTCTAGTGTTTTTGGCAGCAGTTGCAGGTCTCGCAAATTGAGAAATAGTTCGCAATTGCGACCTCGCATTTGCGAGTAAGGCTTCGCATTTGCGAAGGAGCCTGGCCTGAGGCAGAGTTCGCATTTGCGATCATGTGATCGCATTTACGACCTCAGCAGGGTTTGCATTTGCGAGCTCTTGGTCGCATTTGCGACCTTGACAGAGGAGGCCCATGTTCGCAATTGCGATGGGTTTGTCGCATTTGCGACCGTCGCATTTGCGAACCAGGTGTCGCAAATGCGATATCTGAGGCCTGTGCACAGCTATTAATTTCGAGACTTAGACCCTTTAGCTCATTAACTTCATCCTCTGAGGCGATTTTTGGAGCTTTTGGAAGAGGGTTTTCACCTAGCACTTTGAGGTAAGTAATTTCTACACAACATGAGTTAAATACATAAATTATGGGTAGATTAACATGTGAAAATTGGGGGGAAATCAAGAGTTTTAGATGAAAAACCTAGAATTTGGTAAAAACAAGATTTAACCACGAAATTTGTTGGGGAATGGAGTAAAAATCATATATTCTTGATCCTTAGGTTATGGTTAACAATTTTCTTCAAAAATTTCCAGAATCCGGCCACATGGGCCCGGGGATGAATTTTAGGAACCTTGCATTTAGGGTTGGGAAATTGGTTTAATAATTAGAATATGAACTTCTGAGCATGTATTGACTAGTTCTTACCTTATTTGAATAGTTTTGGATCGTTCGGCTCCGAATTGGAGGTTTGAGCGTGTTCTTGAGTCAGAATATAGGCTTCGGAGCGATGTGAGTCTCCTTTCTAACCTTGTAAGACGGAATTATCCCCATAGGTAAAATAATTGGTTATGTGCTCCTATTTGTGGGGGCTACGTATGCACGAGGTGACCAGAGTCCATACATAGCTACTAATATGTGAAGTCCGGGTAGTCTAGGACTCATAAGCATGCTATACTTGGAATATCTGTAACCTTATTGACAGTTGAATTCCTTAAATCTTGTCGAAGGTAGATGAATTTCTAAAAAGAATTAAACTTCATTTTTCTAAATTGTTAAAAGAGAATTGGTTCTCTTTGGATAATTATTTCCTGATGACTTCCTGTGTATGATTAAATTCTGGAACGGGCCGAATGACTCGGTAGATTAAATAGATGCATCTATGATTCGCGACATTCGACCCTCTGGCAGTGCACAGATCGGGCCGTACGTCCTCGGCACGATTTGTGCATGCTTGTATTGCTTGAGATTTATTGATATTGATATTTTTCTCTCCCCGGCTTGAGAAAATTGAGAATTTATAAATTGTGAATCCGGAGACTTTTAATATAAAGAGGAACTTTTACCTGTTCGTGACTTATTTGAAATTACTGCCGTTTTTAATAAATCCATGATTATTCGCGTTAATAATATATTTCTAATGGACCACTAGTAAGTGTCCAAGTCGACTTCTCGTCTCTACTTCTTCGAGATTAGACGGGATACTCGTTGGGTACACGTTGTTTTCGTACTCATACTACACTTGTTGTGCATTTTGGTTGCACAGGTTTATGTGTAGCTAGTGGCTTAGTGGCATGGTTGGTACGGAGACTTAGGTGAGCTGCATTATCGAGACGCCCCGCGGTCAGCAAAGTCTCCTTCAGAGTATTGTATTGTATTTTTATTTCCGTCCACTTGTATTCCGGACAGTCACTGTATTTTATCTCATTCACTAGTAAATGCTCATGTACTTGTGACACCGGTTTTTGAGATGATCACAGGATTTTATATCAGTAGTTAAATTTTGTAAAGACAACCTCATTTATTCAGTGGAGTTTATTATTTATTATTTATTGTTTAAAAGAAAATGATTTCAAAATAATTATAAGAGAAATTGCTAGTAAATTGTAGTTGGCTTGCCTGAGAGCGGTGTCCGGCGCCATCACAACCATTAGTGGATTATGGGTCGTGAAATCGTTTCTATGATGTGATATCGCGGATGACAAATTTAAAGAAACATGAATTAGATATGTCTAATTACTTGGGACAAGGACAGGCAGTCATGGAGGAATTTGAGAGGTTGATGCCAGTTTCTGCGAATGTTGCAAAGCAGCAAGAGCAGCAACAAAAGATGTTTCTAGTTCTTACTCTTGCTGGGCTTCCTAATGATCTTGACTCAGTACGCGATTAGATTTTGGCTAGTCCGACTGTCCCCACAGTTGATGAATTATTCTCTCATTTACTTCGCCTTGTTGCAGCACCAAGTCACCCAGTGCCAGTGATCTCATTATAGACACTTGACTCATCTGTTCTCGCATCCCGGACAGTGGACAATCGCGCATCTCATACTATGGAGAATAGACGAGGAGGAGGTTGTTTTGGAAGATCTAGACCCAAGTGCTCTTATTGTCATAAACTTGGACACACTCGTGACGTGTGCTATTCTTTACATGGTCGACCACCCAAAAATGCTTATGTTGCTCAGACCAAGTCTACAGGTGAAGCATTGTCTCATCCAGGATGGCGACAGGCTATGATTGACGAGATGTCTGCTTTACATACGAGTGGTACTTGGGAGCTCGTCCCTCTTCCTTGAGGTAAATCTACTGTTGGTTGTCATTGGGTATATGCAGTCAAGGTTGGTCCGGATGGTAAGGTTGATAGTCTTAAGGCTCGTCTTGTTGCCAAGGGATATACTCAGATATTTGGGCTCGATTACAGTGATATCTTCTCTCCCGTGGCTAAGATAGCATCAGTCCACCTTTTTCTATCCATGGCTGTTATTCGTCATTGGCCCCTCTATCAGCTGGACATTAAGAATGCTTTTTTACACGGTGACCTTGAGGATGAAGTTTATATGGAGCAACAACCTGGGTTTGTTGCTCAGGGGGGGTCTCGTGGCCTTGTTTGTCGCTTGCGCCGGTCACTTTATGGTCTAAAGCAGTCTCCTCAAGCCTAGTTTGGTAAGTTCAGCACAGTTATCCAAGAATTTAGCATGACTCGGAGTGAAGTTGATCACTATGTATTCTATCGGCATTCTGCTTCAAGTCTCTGTATTTAACTGGCGGTCTATATCGACATTGTTATTACCGGCAATGACCAGGATGGTATTACTAAATTGAAGCAACATCTCTTTCAACACTTTCAAACTAAGGGTCTGGGCAAACTAAAGTATTTTCTGGGTATTGAGGTCGTTCAGTCTAGCTCGGGTATTGTGATCTCACAAAGGAAGTATGCCTTAAATATTCTTGATGAGACAAGAATGATGACAGGTTGTAGACCTATTGACATACCGATAGATCCGAATTCTAAACTTCTGCCAGGACATGGGGAGCCTCTTAGCGATCCTGCAAGATATAGGCGGTTGGTAAATTAAATTACCTTACAGTGACAAGTCCTGACATTTACTTTCATGTGAGTGTTGTGAGTCGGTTTATGGATTCTCCGTGTGATAGTCATTGGGATGAAATTGTTCGCGTTCTTCGGTATATAAAAACAGCTCCAGGCAAAGGTTTATTGTTTGAGGATCGAGGCCATGAGCAGATCGTTGGATACTCAGATGCTGATTGGGCAGGATCACCTTCTAATAGACGTTCTACTTCTGGATATTGTGTCTTAGTAGGAGGAAATTTGGTATCTTGGAAGAGCAAAAAACAGAATGTGGTTGCTTGGTCTAGTGCAGAAGCAGAATATCGAGCAATGGCTATGGCGACATGTGAGCTAATTTCTATCAAACAGTTGCTCAAAGAGTTGAAATTTGGTGAGATTAGTCAGAATGGACTTGTGTGTGATAATCAAGCTGCTCTACATATTGTGTCAAATTCAGTGTTCTATGAGAGAACTAAACACATTGAGATTGACTGTCACTTTGTCAGAGAAAAGATACCATCGAGAGATATTGCTACAAAGTTTGTGAAGTCGAATGATTAGCTTGCAGTTATTTTCACCAAGTCCCTTACTGGTCCTTGTATTAACTAGCTCGGTACATATGATTTATATGCACCAACTTGAGGGGGAGTGTTAGAATAGTTATGTAAATAGTTGTAAATAACCCTAATCTCATATGTATTAGGAGTAGGACATGTTATGTATATATATATATGGTTCATTGTATCATGTTTAAACATATGGAACAATATCAATAATATTTTTCTCCCGTGCTTTCTCACAGGAACTATCTTTTTGAAGAAACTGGGAACATTAGGAAGTTGGGAGGATAGCTTAGACCTTGAAAAATCGGAAGGAAATCGAGTTTCACCAACTGTTCTAGATTTTCCTAAGGTGAAAACACCGGAAAGACAGGAAGGTAGGGTATAAGCTTCTATCTTTATCTTACATCTCCTCGGTTAAATGGCCTTTCAAATCATATAGAGAATAAAAGTTCCTCCGAAAGTGGCTGGGTCGTGTTGGATTGAAAAGCATGAGGTGTTTGACGCAAGCGAAACTTGCAGAAAAGCGGCATTAAGATTTATGCCAGATGTTATATGTGTAATGAAGATATATACTGATGCATTGTGCAGTGGCAAGGTAGCTTTGCATTTTGTTTTTGATCCTAGATAGGCTGAATCAGGTGATGCAGGGAGGTTAAACTGGTCAGGAAGAATAGTTAACAAATGAAACAGGAGTATGTGAAATACAGTTCCTACATTTGTTCTAGGGTAGTTTGGACACAAAAGAGTCGGAGATGCTTAGGTGATGCCAATACATGGTCTTAGACATAAATGCTTGTATATTTTGGCATTTGGGCGTACTTTACTGAATGTATATGATGTAGAAACACCTCTAGAATTCCTTATCTCTCTTAGAGTTCCAATAAAATGCTCTTTCAACTGATACCTATTTACAGCAGTGTTATCAAAGGCGAAAAGTGCAAAAAAGCCCTAAGGTCCGTTGGGTCTTTAAGCGCAAATAAAGCGCGGGCTTTAATGAAAAAAGGTGCAATGGGAAAAAAAGTTAAAATGTGCCTGTAGTCCAAGACTATAACAAATATATGGACAAAGAAATTGAGAAAAAAAATTCACGATAAAGTGAAATATCAAAAGTTTAAGGTTGCCTTTTTCGGATTACACTCATTGGCAAGAGAAAGTATGTCTTACAGCTTTGATGCGACACTAAAGCGCCCACAAGGCGAGGCGAAGCGCTCTACATGCTCTAAGCCTCGCTTCAGGGCTTAACCGCACCTTTGACAACACTGGTTTCAGTACTATTCATTACCTGCTTAAATTTATAAAAGGAACCAAGTTTATCGTTGAAATATTCAAGTTTGTATTATAAGTAAACCTTTACCTCTAATTTGTCTTCCACTTTAAGAGTACTGTATTTTCTCAGCTCTTTTCTTGAGTTTCAATTTGTGTGCAAATGAAGTAAAATTACTCTCTGAAATGAAAATTAGGTGCAAAGACTAAAATAAATTTAGATCCGGACCATCTTGTGGTGCTATATTGTAACAGAGTATCAGCCCTTCCTCTCACCTCATATGAATCCCACGGTCTTTTCGTCAACAACAACATACCCACTATCATCCCACACTGTGGGGTCTGGGGAGGGTAGTGTGTACGTAGACCTTACCCCTACCTTGTGTGAGGATAGAGAGGTTGTTTCCAAATTCCACAGTCTTTTCGTCATATCTACAAAACTTTCAACCTCCAACCACATGTTAAGATGTTCTTGTTTGCTTGCAGCTTAATTGAAAGGGGTAATGATCAGAAACTGATCTTGGTAGTGTATCTTGTTTGACATTATTGAATTCCTCATTCCATTCAACCGGAAATGAAATCTGTCAATTCGTGATGCCACCCTTGAGTTTTCTCCGTTGGAACCTGTAAACACGTGATTTTTGACCCTCCCCGAGAATTTTCACGAGTTTAGCGTAAAATATTTAGTTTAGGCCTAATATAGCTATTTTAGCTAATTTTGACCATTTTACTTTATTTTTATCAAAAATTGAAAATTACAAAAATATATATAAATCTTGGTTTATGTATTTTTCATAAACTTGGAAAATACAAAAATATCACCTTATTTTTAATCCTTATATAATTTTGAAAATTACAAAAAAAAATAGTTTTATTAATATTTTGTAGC